>JBBMJY010000011.1:1894773-1907279 GCA_037833715.1 Toxotes lorentzi
GCCTGCCCAGACTGTTGCACCTCCTCCACCAAAGCGAACCCTGGGGACCATGTTGACCTCGGCGTATCGCTCACCTCACCTTCTCCAGCAACGCTGACGACCATCATTTCTGAGCAAGGTGACCCGACACTGATCAGTGAAAAAAAATCTCAAAAATCTCTGAAGTGAAACAAACACCGTATGTATGACATCCACTGAGTCTCTCACAATATCCCTAACGCATTGTGAGTAGTGTAAGCTAGTGAGTAAAATCCTGTCATAACAAAAGGTATGATGGCCAAAACTATGAAAATTAGTTTTGAAAAACTGAAATTTTCCATTATGTATGCAGACATTTAGAGTTGGAGCCGCTGAAAGTTCTCACTTTCCCTCTAACAAGATCAACCCGGACGATTACTGTCACTCAACAAAGCATGATTAAGTGTCAGCATGAAGCCTTGCCTCACTCAGCACTGTGTATGCCTAAGTCTCAAAACATTAAACACTGGAACAATCTGCTGGGGACCTTTGCATGATTTATGTTCTCATCGGGCACCGGGGAAGTTGGGAAGTTTACAAAACACGAATCTCAATGATTTGGTGCAGTAATTTAGTTCAGATCTGAGTCTTGAATTGTTGTTTCTTCTTTCAGGCGAGTGAAACCCCTCTGCCAACAGAGTGAGGTAATTCCACTTGTTTCCAATTCTGTCTCACTCGGTTTCAGAAATTCTCTGGCAACAAGTGGAAGGATCTTAGAAAAAGGAAGATGAAGGCACATTGCTACATGCGTATCAGGAAAATGAAACAGAATGTGTGTAAACTGGAACACGATTCAAAGAAACTTGTGGCACAACATCGGAAACAAATGAAACGCTCCCACCCCCATTCACAGATTTCCCTTTGTCATGAGACAAATAGGATTTTAAGACTCATAATTAGATTAAATTACATGTTGATGGTTATCTTTAGCAGAGCAGGATGCAGAATGACAGGCAACAAACGAGGGAGAGGGAGGATGACGGCATGGATGTGGTATCTAGCTGGGGAAAGTTGGGGCAATGACATCAGAGTGTCAAACACAAAAACACAGTGAAACAAGCATGAGGTCAAAGTGTTGTGTTACGCTGATGAAAGTAAAAGAGGTATGGAAGGACAGAGGGAGGAAATGAGAGTAGAGAGAGGAAGAAATGAAGGGTGAGAGACTTGAGGAATGAGTGGGAGGAGGAAAGAGAGAGAGAGAGAGAGAGAGAGAGATGTATTTTGGCAGATGAAGAAAGAACAAAACAATAAAGGAATGAACGAAAGAAAGAGAAGTAGAAAGACGATGGAAAGAGGTCAGCATGAACTCAGTGTTGAGGGACTGGGCGGAACCAGATGGGAAACACATGCTGTGAAACACACACACACACACACACACGTTCCAGTGAGCGTAGGTGGAGTCTTATGATGACCTCCTGACACCAGATGGAGGGGTGACACTCTTTCTCTTTCCTCCCTTGTTCTGTCATTCACTCCTAAAACTCAGCCATTTGATGTAACCTCACAGACTGTCTCTGTCACACCCTCAGCATTCTGGGTATTTGAGTCCCACATAGTAGGGGTGGCGGTTCGATCCCTGGCTCCTCCTGTCTGTGTGCCGAAGTGTCAGTGGGCAACACGCTGAACCCTAAGCTGCATCTTACGAAATTCATGTGTCATTTGTGTTTGTATGTGTTCATGCAGTGTGTACATCAAGGTATGTGCTTCACCTGTGTGTTTTGTACTCATCCGTAAATGTTTGCGTCTACATTTTCTAGGCTTTGTGTGTTTATGTGTGTGTGTGTGTGTGTGTGTGTGTGTGCTATAGGCCATAGGGAGGGGATGACACAGCGTGACGCCTAAGCTCCCCCGGTTTCAGAGAAGCTGAAGCGTGAATGGCTGATCGTCTCCATGGCGATGGGGAGCCTGCTTTCAACACCTGCAGCCATCATACCCCGGCGACAACGTCAAAGTGTGCGTGTGGGACCATTAAGCAACACACACACACACACACACACACACACACACACACACACACACACACACTACACTGTGCTGTCATGTGTGTGTTCCTTTTCATGTAACTGAACAATACAAATAATACAAACTGTCAATTTTCTGATTTAACTCCATGAAAACTTCAACAATGACTCTGAACTAACATGAGGCTTCAGCATCATGTTAGTTCAGCTAAAGTGGAAATTTGCTAAAAACTCAAAATAAAGTTTACGTTTTGTCGAACATTTTGGAATAAACTTGGAGATCAAGAGGAAAAAGAGAGAGCCACCAAGATGAGAGTAAACACACCAGCAACGACAAAGCATAAAAAAAGGCATTCGTATGTCACATGTCACATCACGCATCACAACATCTAAAAATAAGTCATCGTCATTGACTGAAAAATACCAAACCATGTGATCTACAGTATCATCACATTAGAGAGTCTCTTGTGGTAATTGTATGGGAATAATTTGGGATTTTCCACCCGTGCTATTGATGTGGTTCCTCTGGAAACATATCGGGAAAAGCAAGGAACAACCACTAATCTTAATGGTCGGGGACACTGCCAGCTGCTTCCTGTGTCAGGTGTTGTCAAGCCTGTGTGTGCGTCATCACATCTATGTTGTTGTTGTTGTTGTTGTTGTTGTTAACCCTGACGAACAACCCTCCACAAATCTCTCATATATGTGCTGGTTGTTCACTAAAACATAATATTTGTATTTCACTTCTGTCACACCGCTGGTCACATGTCGACAGGTGTGACCAGCTGTGTGTACCGTACAGTACAGTGTGTGACGCTCGTTAGTTTTCTTTAGTCTTTAGAAGTTTTAAGTCAAACTGCTGATTCGTAATTTGTTTCAAGTGAGTCAGTGGTGGATTCTGGGAAAGGGTTGGGTAAGGATGACCAGGACTGATGGGAAATACATCAACACACACACACACACACACACACACACACACACACACACACACACACACACACACACACCAGTTCCAGATTGTTATGTATTTTATTGCTTTGGCAACACCGTAGTGACAGTCGTGCCAGTGATGGATGTTTGAATTTAACTGAGTAGAGGGAGAGAAGAGAGAGACAGAGACGGAACAAAGAGAAAAAGACAAACAGCAACTTGGAAAAATAACTAAAGGTACTTCATTTATAAAGTCCTTTACTTTTAAATATTTCAAAATAAAACCACACAAACTGGGCAACAATGGACGAAAAGGAGGAGTCACACAAAGGCTTTTACAGCTGTGTAGCCTTGTATTTATACACTTATGAGGACGATCACTGGCGAACCCAAACTTACCCATCACCACTACATACCTAACCTTAACCTTGACCCTGAAACAAAGCTTAATCCTAAAACCAGGTCTTAACCGTCAAACAGTCCTTTGAAGAGGTGAGGACCAGCCAAGATGTCCTCAAGATTTCAAACTGCTATCTATCTAAGCTAAGAGCCCACATTCACATTTTCACATGCTTTTCAGCTGAAGTAGAATAAATATGTCCTGTATTTACAGACTTGTCTGTTACCTAATGGAAAAAGTGAAATCCACTTTTAAAAACTTGATTTTCTGCTGTTGTGCAAACCACAAGCCAAAGTGATATTAGTGGTATTAAATTATGATTATTACATGCCGATGCTGGAGCCACACAGGTCTCCAGAGTTCAGGCTCTCTGGGAATCGTGATTCTGGGTCAGCTGTTCATTTATTCATTAATTTTCTCTCTGTTTTCACCAGTGTGCAGTAACAGGACCTAAATCAAAACCCTGGACCGGTTCCTAGTTGGTCACAAGATGAAGCTGAAAGTTGAGTTTCAGATCATATGAACTTCTAATTACGTTGCAGTTTCTTGTGAAAAAGGGGAAATTTCTTTCAAGTAACAGCTCAATAAAATAGCCTGAGAATGGGAAGTTCAGGGTCAAAGTTCATCACCGTAAGTAGCAGCTGCTTAAAAATGTAAGTCCTGACCTGAAAAGTTTGGTAACAGCTCCTCCTGGAAAGTCCTGAGAGGTCTCCAACACCTGGTCTGGGATCCCAAGCATGGACGTATTCAGCAGTTTAATCTGAGCATAAGCAAACTGTGGGGTTTCCTATTCGAAAACTCCCTCATCTTTACCACAGAAAACGGAAGTTGGTCAGTTACATCATGTTTGATTGGCTAATTACTGGGTTGGCGTGATGTCTGCTTCGCTGCAAACCAGCTGGATTATCACACACATATGTGTGTGTGTGTGTGTGTGTGTACAAACACAATCACAATATTTTGTCACTGTATATCGATGCAGGTTAACTGGGCCCAACATGGCCACTGTACAGCACCGAGCCTCGGCCATTATTCACTCCCTGTTACTGCACACTCTGCAAAATGTTGAAGTTTACAGCTGATTCGCTGAGCTGCTGCAGGAGGGAATGGTCAAATTAAAGCATCCCTCACTCTGCAGTGAAAAACGGACAAAACATGCAGAATCTGCAAGACAGTACAAGCTACATAGAAATCAGGTTTAAGTAACTCTGTGATATGCTTCACAATAAAAAGAGCATAGGAACCAGGCCAACCTGCTTTAGACAACAAAAACAAAGCAAAACAAAAAAAGCCTCCTTTAAGATAAGTTTCAAACATTTATATACTTTATATTAATATAAAGTATATAAACCGGACATTTCTCACTCTTGAGATGTATACTGTTTCCTTAACTGCTTGGATGTTTGTGGTTACTTTTCATCACAGCTCACAAGATATTCTAGACCAGTAATCATGATTGATAATTGTAATCACAGTCCCTGTAATCACTGTGATCACAGAAACATGCACCTGTAGGCGAGCCTTTTAACACCTTGATCCACATATTTAGATCATTAGCAGATTTCTCCGTTACACCTGGAAGTAACATATTCATTTTACAGATGGTGACAAATTTAAGGCTCCAGAACAGCTAAATTTATCATTGTCATAAATTCTCCCAGTCTCTAAAACTCTAATGGAGGGATGAACATATTTTCAAAAGATGTTTGGTCATTTTGTGTTTTGACTATGGTGATGAAGAGCGCTGTCTAACACGATTCTGTATTTGTCTGTTGTTCTGTCTCACATTTACCTCCTTAAAAAACACAGTGATCCAGTACGACAAGTCAGTCGCAGACACCGTGTACAGCCGAGAAGACTGTAGTTTGAAACAGTTGTTGTCATTGCTGTCTAGTTAGCTCAGACCTTAATTGACAGCAGACGCTGCGCAACAACAAACTGCTGTTTGTTTTTTATGAGTTAATATTTTCAATACTCGCAGCTAGTTTAAAGTTACTATTCCAGCTGTTTGCCACCTGTTTGCTTTGCGTGCACTTCCTCGTTCTGTCCGCATGCGAACATGTATTTCCATTTACGTCGCTGCCGTGCATGGGGCTGCAAAAACAAACTAGATTTATGCTGACGATGATATCAGCACAGTCGAATGCCTCTCCTGCCTCCTCTGGAGGTTGTCACAGGCAACTGGGTTCTCAGTTGTTGTCAATAAACCGAGGGTGCATTTACCCTCAATTATTCTGCTGTTTGGTTCTATCCAAATACTGCGGTGACCTGTAATTTGAGCCAGTTCAAACAGTTTGACATTCAGGTTTATTCTGTATTCTGGAGCACAAATTTACAACAAACCTGCACCAAACAAACTCTCACACTGCATTTCAGTGGTGAATCACTGGACTGTTCTGTCTATTGTTTCATTTGATCTTATGTTTATGTATATTTAGCTTATTGTGAGCGTGTATTGTGTTGATGAAAGCCACATTTCCCACCGGGAAGAGTAAAAGCCTCAACCCCAAACACCCCGCTGCCTGCGTTAGCGCACGAGCATTACCCAACTGGAGCAAGACAGCTGCAACAATATCAGACTGGAGACAGAGAGGAAGGGGGGAGTGAGAGAACGAGGGAGAGAGCAAGGGGGGAGAAAGAAGAGGTCAGTGAGGTTCTATTTTTATCTCTCCTGAGTCGTGTCTCGGCTTGAATGGAGGCAAAAAAGCAAACAAGAACTGTGTTGAAAGGCGCACGCAGGCAAATTATTTCATAACCTTGGCACACAGCAGGCTGCTGAAAGCCAGTGTTCTGTGTGTGTGTGTGTGTCTGTGTGTGTGTTATCATGAAGCCCTAAGCCATCATCACAGCCTCACTCTGACTTCCCCAGAGAACGCATCTTCTCATTGCAACATTTTCGGTTGTACTAATTTGTTATTTCATGACATCTTCACATATTTTGGCTTGTACCACTTGTACAACCTTTGTAGTCCCTGGGTAATGTTTATATTAGAGTGTGTGTGTGTGTGTGTGTGTGTGTGTGTGTGTGTGTGTGTGTGTGTGTGTGCAAAGCATGTTAGGGCAGGCATCATATTCTTTTACAGCTTTCTCACATGCATTTTTTGTCCACAAACCACTGTGTCTGTGTCAAACCAAAATCATCAGCACTACTTACGTCAACTGATCGTAATTTAGCTCCCTGGAATGTGTGTGTGTGTGTGTGTGTGTGTGTTTTACAGCTGACTTCTAGTTCCATTTCTGGCTGTGGTCACATTGAAATTCTGTCCTCTCCTGCACTTGTAACTATTTAGATTCAAGGAATTTGTTTCACAGCATCATGGATGCTGCAGTCGGCCTCAAGACACAGCACTGGAAACAGTCCAGCCAGATGAAAAACAAACTGGTGATAAACTATGGTATACAAAGGAAACCAGTACAACCAGGACCACAACAGCACACAAACTGGAACATACAATAAAACAACCGGTAACAAGAAGAAAGGATCTGATGCCAGTTGATCTTTGACTTCAAACAGAAACAGATCCACCAATTCAGCACCATACTGCTCTATATTAAATGATATTAAATGGCAAAAACAGTCAAACCAGTTCAGCAACACCATTGTGAATAACAAATTTCATACATCATAGAAACCAAGCACATGGAGCGGAGCAAGAGAGAACTGTAGGTCCAGTAACCACTGTCTGGAGAGTAGCTAGTGATAGATGCAAGACAATCCTAAAAATCCTGCACATTAGTTCTGCCTCGGAGATCTCTGGCTGCCAGTAGTTTGCTTGGGGAAGGCTTTGATTGTAAAATTGTAATGTCAGGCGGATGAACAGTGATTTGTTTTTCATTGTTTTGGCTTTGTAATCGGGCACACTGGATTTGGAATTATGAAGTGACTGGGGGAGGACAGATTGCTGATTTTCAGCTTTAATTTGAGTCAACAATGTGGTACTTGTAGCCCTTTATATACCTGGTCCCCCTGAAGTTGTTTGGAGACGTTTCAGAGGTTAAGGATACAACCCTGAATCCCCCCACTCACCCCAAATCACCCCGAATCCCCCCACTCACCCCAAATCACCCAGAATCACCCCCATTCACCCCAAATCACCCTGAATCCCCCCCACTCACCCCAAATCACCCAGAATCACCCCCACTCACCCCAAATCACCCTGAATCCCCCCCACTCACCCCAAATCACCCAGAATCACCCCCACTCACCCCAAATCACCCAGAATCACCCCGAATCACCCTGATTCAGGGCTCCAATTACATGAGTGAAGAGTTTGATAAGTGGATGGAAAATGAGCTTTTTGGGAACATTCTTGGCTGAAACACACAGCTCTGTTTCACACCAGTGTTTATGATCCTCACACACACACACACACACACACACACACACACACACACACAGAATCCATGTTACACAACTCATGTTGCACTGTCAAACAGTGTCTTGTAAAAACCTCTGTGGAGTAACTTCAGCTTACATCTGGAACGTGTAACGATTGTTGAAAACCTACCTGATGGTCTGCACGTGCTCAGTTTGATTTCAGCGGGAGTGCTGACAGAAAGTGTGCTCATGGGGCCACCCTGCAGGAAAACACACAAGACAATGCTGATGAGTGTGTGTGAGTGTGTTCATGAAATGAATCCTTTAAAACCAGTCATTAAAAACTCCTGCTGTACAGCCAACTTTCACTCAAACATCCGTTCATCTCAAAAACATCTTCAATTCGAGAAGATTCCAACGTTTCCAAAGAAAACAGATCAGAGGTGCAAAGCACAAGTACAGTGATGAGGTACTTGTACTTTACTTAAGTATTTCCAACTTGTGCTACTTCAATAAACATTTGGAACAAGCTGAAAAATACTTGATGCTCTCAGATACTTTGACAGTTTTAAAACTGAGGTGGGAAACTGCACATTAAATATTTGCTTGTTCACTTATGTTTGTGTTTGTGCTTCTTGACTGTGTGTGTCTTGGAGTGTGTAGATTTTTGTGGTGTGTCAGTGTGTGTGTGTGTCTCTAAGTCTTGGTATTTGTGTAGAGTCAAGCAGTTAAATGGTGTGTATGCATGTTTGTGGATGAAGTCAGGGGTTTGTGTGTGTGTGTTTGCATTTCTGAGGGAGTCCGGTCACTATCGCAACAGGAAATAAACAGGATGTGGTGGAGGAAGTGGTCACCGGAGGTGTGAAGCAGAAACACCCCTCCTCCCTTTTTTACAATCACACACACACACAGAGAGAGAGAGAGAGAGAGAGAGAGAGAGAGAGAGAGAGAGAGAGAGAGAGAGAGAGACACACACACACATACATCAGAAACACACACTAAGTATTTCCCAATGAAGAAAGAATGAAACTGAGAGAGGCGGAGGGTGGAAAGGAAGAGTGAAAGAGAGTGGAAGAAAGAGGGAAAAAGGGAGAAGAAAGAGGCAGAAGACAAAGATGGCGAGAAAGAGAGAGACCGAGAAGGGGGGGGGGGGTAAATATGGGAAGAGAGGGGAGGAAGAGGAGAAGAGAAAGGAGATGGGGGAGTAAGAAAGAAAAAGGGGGAGTGAGAAAATGCAAGAGAAATGGGAGACTGAGCGAGGAAGTGGAGAAACAAAGAAAGGGATGAGAAACAAATTGGGGGGTATGAGAAGAAAGATGGCGAGGGGTAGAGCAAGAAAAGATGGGGAGAAAGACTAAGAGGGAGGCACAAGAGGGAGGGAAAGGAAACGCAGAGGGGGAGAAAGGGGGAGTGAGAGAGATTAAGAGAAAAGAGGGAGTGAGGGAGGGGTAGAAAAAAGGCAAAGGGGAAACAGAGAGAGAAATTACAAGGAGCAGAGGGGGAGAAAAGAGAGGAAGGGAAAGGGTGAGAGATAAAGGGGGGAGACAAGGAGAGAGAGAGTGAGAGAGAGCGAAATCTCACAAGCAGGAAAGTTCCTTCAATTCATCTGATTCGTCGACTCTGCCTCATGGTTTGAAATGTAGCACAGAACGGAAACACACACTCAAATACACACACACGCACACACAAACACACACACATACCCCGACGGAAAAGGCCAAACACACACACACACACACATCCATACACATGTCGACAACGTAATGGATGGAAAACATCAAAACACACAGTGACAGAAAAGTGGACTGTCACATGTGCCACACACACACACACACACACACACACACACACAGTGGGACGGCTGTTTTGAGATCAGATTTTTCCAAGTCGTCCTTTTGCTCCGGTCTGCCAGGAGGACGGCAGGGAAAAGCTATGACACTGTTTTTCTGTTTCATGTCTGTCAAAACACACACACACACACACACACACACACACACACACACACACACACACACACACACACACACACACACACACAGCCTCGCCATCTGTGTGTGTGTGTGTTTCCATCCGTCTGTAGAGAGCTTTTCCAAAGAGGAAAATAAAGCCATCCAGCTGTGCAGCAAAGGGCCTTTTTCACTGGACTATTTCTAACAACATGATCACACTTAATCTACAACGCAGCTCCTCTGCATGTTTTACCCATAGCCCGGTTACACTCAGTGCAGTGAATGATTCTGTGCCTCAAAGGAAGTCGACATGAAACCAATCAGGTCTGGTTATTGATTATAATACCACAGCTAAACCTGAGGGTGAAATTCACTCATTTTCCAGACTGATGCAAAAGTCAAAGATTTTATGTTAAAATCCCAGCAGTTCCAGCCCTACCAGGAGTAACCGTCTCATTTTTACCTGAAAAGTCACTGAAACGATCAACCAGTTCTCCAAATACTTGCCGATTCCTTTTCCATACATCGTTTCACCTACCTCCCTGTTTACTTTCAATGATCACTGCAACTTTCATACACTGAAGCAGTCTGAAGACATTACTGAGAGTCAGCACTGAAAATCCGGTGCAAGCATGTAAAGAAATTTAATCGATACAGACACACAATAAAGCGAACGAGGGCACATCAGCCGCTGGGGAAAATTCGCTGTCTTGTTTCTCATATGGCTACACCACAGTCTTGATGCCATCTTATCACAGAAAGGGTTTAGACTTTAGCTCAACAAAAATGTTTTTGAGGTTTCAAATGCCACTAGAGAAGCATATCCCCCAATTTACTGGATAAAGCTATTACTGTATCCTTTATTGTATCATTTATTGGTAAGAAATGCCATAAAGAGTAAACTAATTTTATTTATATAGCCCAATATCATAAATCAAAATTTGCCTCAAGGAGCTTCCCTACTCTGTCTGCATCCGTCAACTCCAAGACCACTGGTTCCTACTGAGGACAAATCCTAAAACAACGTGCCGCAAATACATAACTTCATTTTAAAAAGGCTCAGTGACTGTCCTAGAACAGATGGTCAGTGTAGTTTTTTTGGCCGACAGGAGGAAAGAGTACATTAGTTGGGGACAACTGTCAGTGGCAGATTAATCCACATTGGTTGTCTGGTGAGTATTTGGGGCAGCGGGACAATGTGTGGAAGATTGACTCTGGTATGAGAGTTTGGAAAAGTTCTATGGCACAGAGGAGTAAGACATATCAGGCTCTGGACACAGATACTATTTGTTAAACTACACTCATAGTCAGCTCATTTAAAAGCCTGAATCTGGTCACTTTGGCAAGCTGGCAGATAAAAAGCCTCAGTCTCCTTCCCAACTCTCCTGACAGAGAGCTCCGTGTGCTGGCCAATCAGAGAGAGTTGATGTCAAAAAACCTTTAAAGCCATGTGACTTTGTGAAAGCAAGGTATCATTTCCTGCTAATCACATCTCTCTCACTCAGCTTCTTTTCCTACCTTTTTTTCCATAGTTGAAGATGGAGAGGACACAAGAGGGCACAGCAGAAACGAAGAGGTGTGGAATATTCCTCTGTTGAGTTTCCGTTCATTGTAGACAGGGAAGTAAAACGGGAACCGGGTGAGGAAAAATTTGGATTCTATTCTCATCTCTTCCCTATTCTCTTTTTTCCTCGTGTCTCCTTCATGAACCCGTCTCTTCCAGCCATCAACTATTAGTATTTCTGTTTGTATCCTCGTCCGGCTTATGCATCACCCTGCTCTTTCCGGCTGTGACCCAGTTATCATATGGACAACCATATAAACCACCACTGCTCTTACATTCACCACATGATAAGCAATCCGAGCAGCTAATGCAACGTCCGACAAGCACATAAATCGACTAACTTTTCTGTTGCTTTCAAAACAAGTCTACAAGCTAAACAAGTCATAAGATTTCAACTGAATGTTAGAGGACTGTAAGAAGTTTTGACTATCCATGGATATAATTATCACAGCCTGACCATTGAAATAATGGCTGAGAGGCGACAAACACACTTTGAATTTGGCTGCACGTCATCTCATATTCCATATCGTTAGCCTAATAACATAGTTGCCCAAGTCATATTTGAACGCTATCTTTGTATGTAGCGGCAAAAATGCCTAAGTCACACTGTCACTAATGCAGACAGTGATTTTAGACTCTAACAAGCGTTCTGAGGGTGAGGGTGATGCAGCAGTGGTAGGAGAGTAAAGTTAGGCAGATTTCACAATTTGGCCAAAAAATGACTTGGCCAATTATGCTATTAGGCTAACGATATATACCCTGTGCCACTCTGTTGTCAACTGTCCAATAAATACAATCATCAAAATATGTTTGGGAAAAAATATCCACCCAGTGAATCAGCCAAACCACACCCACGACCGAAGGACCAACACACAAATTTGTTTTAGACGAACTGAACTAACCAGTTTTTAAAACACTGAACCAACCAAAAATCAGCCGCCCAGCAAATCAAAGCAATTTGTTCAAAGCACCAACCAATCAATAAGTAACTAAAACTTTAATTTGACCACACAATTTGACCAGACCACACTTTCCAATAATTCAGCATTGCATAACAAACCAAGAACAATGACAATCATCGCAATTTAAATATCAGCATATTTCTGTGTTTCTGTGCTGAACCAGTCTGACTGAGAAATGTGAGACTGATTTTTGGGATTTTTATGGAAGAACTGCTCTGTCGAGAGAAGGAGAGGGGACGGAAAATGCCCAGTTTTTATTCCACTGTTAAGCTGCTCATTATGGTGGAGCCACACACACACACACACACACACACACACACACACACACACACACAACCTCCCACCTGATACAAACACACACATGAACACACACACTTTCACATGCAACACATGTAGCTTTGCCC
>JBBMJY010000011.1:1923143-1934086 GCA_037833715.1 Toxotes lorentzi
CACACACACACACACACACATACACACACACACACACACACACACACACACACACACACACACACACACACACACACGCACACAGCTTTCTGCATTGCCACTGCACCATTCAGCATCAAATATGCATCAAATTATATAAGAGAAACTATTATGTAACAGGCTCTATCCCCTACCCTAGTGTGTGTGTGTGTGTGTGTGTGTGTGTGTGTGTGTGTGTGTGTGTGCTACATGCTGAGGTCTATGGCTAATGAAGCCATCTTAGCAGGGGCAAAACACAGAAACAGAGGGAGGAGGAGAGAAGAGCTAAATATAACTCCTCTGGCCCTGAGCAGCATCTGAGAAACGAGAGGAGAGGAGAGGAGAGGAGAGGTAAGGAAAGGAGAGGAGACAGATGGAGAGAAAACGGGATGACTGTGAAAGATAAAAAGATGGAGAGACTGACCAAATTTTCCTTGATGTCAGCTAGAAGACTATTTCTTCTTCTGTCTACTTTTTGTGTATGAACACCTATTTTTGTTTTAAATAATTTTTATTTCCAGGGAAAGTTCACATTCACACACAAATACACATCCAGCCTAAAGCGTCTGTTTCCAGCTCTGACACAGGGAACAAAACAAACTCATCTGTTGATGTGTTAGTGGACTTTAGTGAGTTCCTACATTTCCCAGAATGACTTTCAGCTATTCCTGTGGGTGTAGGGAGAGTGGTGATGATAGTCAAGGGAGAAAAGGCCAGAGCGGTTCCTCAACATGCTGTCTGCACATCATATGTATTGCATTCTGGTCTATTTCCATTGATTTCTAAACATGTATTGATCTACACAGCCCACACAGCTGCTACAGCCACTGTGTTTTCTTTCTCCTCAAAAAGACATCGAAAGGTGCAGAGCAGCTACTAAACTGTGGTGGGGTTATTTAGTCAACCAGGATTTTAGGAGTCTACTAGCATCCGTGCACAAAGCAAACCTCACAGGTGGGAAAGCGTTTTCAGTTCCTGTCAGATTCTCTCAGCTAAGTTCAGCTCAGATCATCAGGCCCAAGCAGCCTTCACTTCAATACTCGCTGCCTAAAAAAGCAGCACCCCACGGACAGAAACATAACACATATAGCAAAGCAATCTGCCACCACATAGCAGCCTCTCTGCCCGGCGCTGGAATCCACAGCTCTGACATTTCTGCCCGCCGCAAACCGAACGGGAAACCTTTAATGGCCTGAGGTTGGACTGAGAGAGAGATGGAGATAAATTACAGTGTTTGGTTTGGTGAGGAGAGCGAAAACCAAATGGGAGTGTGAGTGGGTTCATGCACAGCATGTCTGACTCTGTACGCATATATACATGTGTCTGCATGTGTGAATGTGCGTCTATGTGTATGAAGTGCCAGTGCACATTACTATATATACACACATGTATATACATATACTAGAAATACATAAACAAGGGTATGTACAGTATGGGAATTTCAGTTTCAGAGCCAAAATAAACACACAACGCTGTTGGAAGCTGCTGATTTCAACACACAAAAGCTGTGAAACTATAAAATCCCAGCTGTGGTGAAAAGGACAAGATGCAGATTTTACTGCTAACACTGTTAAACAAATAAAATGGTCATCTCTGTTGTACTATGTAGCTCAGTACGTCAACACCGACACGAATCAGGATGCAGAAGGACAAGAACTTTTTCGATCAAAGGAACAATGATGAAAACCAGGCTTTACCTACAAATGATGAGAAATGCGACTGTCGCACAGTTTTGATGCTTTGCTTTGTCAGCCCGGGACTTTGATCCTGCTGCGCAAACACAGAGCTTGAACATTAGCTCTTGGGAAATTAACGTTTTTTTTGGAAAAGCACCTTAAGAGGATTTTTTTTTCACAGGGGTGATACAAAGACCAGACCTGGGTTAATCATTCAAATCATTTATTATTTATCTCTGCTGTTTGTCACCCAGGTTCTGTTAAAACACCTCCATTTTACATAAAACTTTACAAAAGCTTTTGAATAAAATCCTACCACCAAAAAAGGTGTTTCTATTTTTCCAAAGCACCATGGCTGAACTCTCCTTTCACAGCAAACATTTGGGCTCATCAGAGCAAATGTCATTAAAAACATGGTTTACTGGGACACCTGAAGGAACTGAGCCTTTGTTGTTGAAATTTGTTTCACCTTTGCATTTCCTGCTTTGACATGTCAAAATGTTTGCCCTGAAAAGGGTCTTTTAGGTTCCCGCTAAACTTCCTGTATCATGTGTCAAAATGGAAAGAAAATTATCATCTAAGCTAATTTCAGATAATTTACATTTTTACCTGTCGTGCTGTTTTGGTATTTTAAAAATGGGTGTGTAATTCTTTCCACAAAAACTGGAGCATTTCTAAATGAAATGCTTTAAGATAACTCATAATGTGCTTTACTTTCATGCCAACAATCATGATTTTGGAAGGGACATCTCCATATTTACATTTTTTTGAAAAACGAGACTTATCTGAATATATTTGCATAGATATTTCTGGCCCTCAGCTGAACCTCTCTGCGTTTAATATCCAGTGGGAATTAGATGGAGTACAGAGCAAAATTTACTGATGACATTAAGAAAGTCTAACGAGAGATCACACACACAGACGTCTGACAGCTGCCTCTGATCCTCCTGTGTAGTTTCAGTTAACAGAGAGGTCTAATATCACTGAGTTGTTAGCCAAATCCTGTCACTGACACCGTCAGTGTGTGTGTTTGTCTGAGTGTGTCACAGCATGGAAACACACATCAGGTACAGGTACTTTCAAAACAAACAGTGAATATATATAAGTGTCTTCTAATTTCGCCTCATGCTTCGTCAGTTAAAAGACTGAAACTGAAGAGAGAGACAGAGAGAGACCACGAAACTGACAGCTGAAAGAAAAAGGAGGATCTGTTTTGAATTTCTGGATTTTATTTTGGTGCATTGGGATGAAAGAGGAAATGTGGAGAGGAGGGGAGAGATGACATAGGAGAGGAGAGAAGAAGAAGCAGGGATAAAGAGGAGGAAAGAAAGAAGTTAAGGACAGAGAAAAGTGAGGAGGGCAGAGGAAAAGATGGGAGAGAGAGAGAAAAGTAGGTAGGGGAAGGGGTGAGGAGGGAGTAGCAAAGGAAGACAAAAAGTAAGGAGGGAAGACAAAAAGGAAAGCTTGAAAGAGAGAAATGTGGGAAGTAAAAAGGAGAATAACAGAAGGAGGAAAAGACAAGAGAAGGGTAAGATGTAAAAGAGGAGGAAAGGAAAGGAAAGTGAAGGAGAAAGGAAAGGAGATGAGAGAAGAGCAGAAAAGGAGTAGAACCAGAGACAAGCATCAAGAGAAGAAAAGGCAAGAAAAAAGAGAGAGGAGGTGCTGAGAAAAGAGGAGGGGGAGAAAAGGGACAAGGAGAATGAAGAAGGGGACACTGAAGAAAATCCTAGAAAAGTAAAGAGGGGAGATGGAAACGAGGAGGAGAGGAAAGAGGAAAGAGGAAAGGGAGAGGAGCCAGAGATGAGAGAAATGGACAAGAAATGAGAGGAAGAAGTGATGAGATGAGAAGAAAAAGTGTTTGGACAAGCTGAGAGGAGAGCAGAGAAGGGGAGAGAAGGGAGGAGGAGAGACTAAAAGGTGGAAGAGGAAGAGGAAACCTTAAGAGAAGAAGGAGAGAAGGACAAATTAGATGGACAGGTGGAGGAAAGGAGAGAGGGCTGGGGAAGGAGAAAGAAAAACTAAAGAAGAAGGGGAGAAGAGAGTAGATTAGGAAACAGGGGAGGAGAAAAGAAAGGAAAGTAGATAAGCAGAAAGTAAAGAGGAGAAGAAACGAGAGTCAAAAACCAAAGAGGAGAGGAGGAGGAGAAGAAGGGAGAGGAAAGAAGAGAGGAGCACATCAGAGAGGAGACAAACAGGGAGGAGACGAGTCGAGACAGGATGAGAACAGAGAGGAGAGGGGGATGAAAGGGAGGGGAGGATTGAATCCAGAGACAGATAGACAGAGCTTTGAAGAGGAGCAGGAGGGAGGAGAGAGGGGGATCAGACTGAGTGCGGGATGAAACAGGAGGTGAAGGGACAGAGAAGAGGGAGGCATGGATGGAGGGATGGAAAGGCTGCGAAAAACGAAGGAGAGCAACACTCAGGGATGAAAAGAGCAAGAGTCAGAGAGTAAGAGGGGAAAAGTTTAAGTCTGACGGTTGAAGAGGAGAAGAAGAGAAGAAGAGTGAGAGATGCTTCCAGTGAATGTGAAGAGCAGAATCACACAATTTTTACATCTGGAATAAAAAGTGACAATTTATCAATAAAAATACAAAGCAAAATAAAACACCAGCTAATTTGACACGTTCACATTTCACATCTGTAAAAAAAAAGAAGAGAAAACTCCATGTTTTTCAAATGTTAGATGGAAAAATATCAGTTTGAAAGGAATCTCCATTTGGACGCGGAACTGTTTGTAAAAGAGGATGAATTTCAAAGGCGGACAGACAAATGCACGATCCAGGAGTTTGCGGGAAAGCGGAGAGCTCTGTAACACATTGGTGGTAATTGACTGTGACAGCTTTGCATAAAAAAATATTCTGATATAAAACCTTAAACACAAGGAGACGATGTTAGCCAACCCAACTGTCAAAGAGCTGTAAAAGAAGGAGCAGGGTGGGCAAACAGGAGAGGTATCACTGGCCTTTTAGTAGCCTTTGAAAATGTCTGTGGAAACCTTAACTGATTTGTTGATTGACAAAATATAACTACTATAATCCAATCAAAGTCTTGTAGTCAGGCAAAATGCCAAACATTGGTTGATTCAAATATGAAGCTTTGCTTGTTAGTGAGTAAAAACGAATATCTCGGGGTTCCCAACTGTTGGTTTGACTAAAAAAGACATCAGCTTGAGTTGTAGGAAACTGTAACGGGAAGTTTTATGACATTTTACAGACAGGAAGATTAATTAATGGGCAGGTGAAGTGATAATAAAAATAATTATTTGTTATTCTTGTAGGAGAGCTAGGACTCTCGGTCGCCATCAGAATCTTTGTAAAAAAAAAAAAAAAAATCCAAAGACTGCAGCAGCAGTCCTCTGATTTTTGGAGTATTCCTTAAATTTCTTCCAGTGAAAACTTTGTAGTTCATCTAAAAAATGCCAAAGAGAAACAGTTTTGATTTTAGCTCGACCATGATGGATTTCCGAGTTTATCCGGTGAGAGCTTCAAAGGGTTTTACTGTATAAGATAAAGGGTGGTAGGGTTTTGTCAACCTACAGAGAAGCATTTAATCCTTTGACTGGTGTAAAAGTATGAAGAAGCATGTTTGACTAAAAGGCATGAATGCTTCTTCTTCAGCTTTACTGGTCCATGCGTTCAAACTGGCAGCTCCCCAGTGAAGTCACAGCCCTGTGGTGTTGGGTAATGGTTTGCTAAGAGGTACCTCACTCAAAGCTGTAAAGTGGGGGGACATTAGACTTGCATTTTTCCCATCCTCATCCAGGTATTATATATATAGCATACATTTCTCCACACTTAAACACTTATGACCGCAGAGGGGAGAGACTTTAAAAAAAAAAAATTCAGTGGGACTGTGTTTTCAGGTCACGTCAGATTTACTTCCCCTCTTTAAAGCGCTAATTCTTAGTCTGCAAGGCCGCTCTCAGCGCTAACCGTCGTTAGCATGTGCTAATCCCCTGTCGCATGACGGACGGGAGGCGCGAGGTGCTAGCCAGCTGTGCTAGCTTTTAAGCCTTAATACCCTGAGAGTGAGTGAGCTAGCGTGGAGCTAATCAGTCTTAATGCCATGCATATGGAGTTAGCTCCAGAGATGGCTAGCTCTGCTAGTAGCACTGGCTAATCCCAGCGGCTACCGGAACAAGCCCAATCCCCCGTCTTCCCAAATATGTCAATTTTAGAAACTGCAGCATGAGATTAAGATTAAAGGAAGAGAATAAAAATAGATGAGAGGAGAGGACATGAGAGAAGAGAATATGTTGTAAAAAATAAATAAATAAAAGAGGTAGCTCTAAGCACTTGTAACGTTATTTGGGAGGGATGCTCTTATGATTTACTATAACTCTTTATGAAAAAAAGTGTCTGGAAAATAAATGTTTCATGAAAAAAAGACATAAAGATCAGGCAACAGGAGGAAAGATGGTAAAGAGGAAGGGCAAGGGAGGAGATGAAAAACGAGTAGAGGTCGGAGAGAAGGTAAGACAATTAGAGCATTTCACTAATTATGCTGGGTTAAAAAATGGCTGAGACACACACCAGTGTGAGGGCAGGAAATGAAGTCATGCTGGTGTGGGCACAGAAATATCTTAGTGACTCTAATCTTTAAGTGCATGTGTGCGTCTGTACAAGTGCTTGAAACTCAAGCACCTGCTGCTCTCTTTCCCTCTCTCAGTCTAGAAAATCATAGCCTTCAGTCGGACCCCTCCTCCTCCTCCTCCTTTTCCACTTCCTCCCACTCCTCCTCCTTCCGTCCGTCACATGTTACAAGCCTGAGAGCCAGGGCACCGACATGGGCCACAATCTCTCCCTCACTCTCTCTCTCTCCCTCCATCCCTATCTCTATCCATCTTTCTCTCTGTCGGGCAGGAAGCCACCGAGTGGCACAGCAGAGGCGAGCCACCTGTTCCTCCCTGGCAAAGGAGATCATGGAGGAATGGAGGGAGTGATGAAAAGATGAAGGCAAGGGGGAAATGACAGGAGGGGGGAGCGAGGTGAAGAGGCAAGGGCGCGATGATGGAGTGAAGGAAAAGGGGAGAAACAGCAAAAGTGGAAATGGGAGGAACGTGAAAGGATGGAGGGATAGAAGAGTAAAATGAAGGAAAAGAGACGGAGGATTTAGAGGTAAAGGATGAAAGTGAGGGAGGAAGAAACTGTGAAGGAAGGCAAGGATAGAGATGAAAAAAAGAAGAGAGGGAGAAAAAGTAAATGAAAGAAGAGATGGATGAAGACAAAAAGATGGGAAGGAAGGATGAGACAGGAAAGAAAAGCCTGGAAAAGGTATGAAAGAAGAGAGGAGGGACAGGGAAATGGGACAAGGGAGGAATGAAAGGGGATGGAGCAAGGGAAACCATGGACGAGAGGGAGGAAAAGATGGAGGGATGAAAAGGGGTGAACAGAAAGGAGAGAGGCCAGGACGGGAAAGAAAAGACAGGAAGGCAGGTAAGGGGGGAACGGGGGTGAGAGAAGGAGAATGGAAAGGAGTGATGAAAGGGAAAAGTAAAAGGAAAGATGACAGAGCGAGGGGTGCTGAAAGGGACGGAAGCCGAGTGAAGGTGGAGGAGGTGACAACACCTAATTACAATCCCTCCTCCCACCTCTTGACCTTGTCGTCCCTCCATTCATCACTCTATCTCTCCTCCCACAAACATCCTGTGTTCTTCTGAATGATTCTCCAGCTGATGGGTCTCAACGTCATCCTGCAGTCACAAGTGATGCACTGACTTCACAAAAACACACCCTGAAGGTCAGATTTATGAATGAAGACAAAAATCCAGTTCCTGTTCAGTCTGAATGGACCGATAACGTTTGACACCTAAATCCGAAATTCACACAAACATTTGAAACTCCACGTTTAAACATCATATTCTACGATTAAACTCTTTAGCTGTGCCAGTCTTTAGCATGCTAACACGCCACCAGCAACCATGGTCACCTTCTTCATTTAGGGCCATGGTAAACTGTGAGCATGTGAGCAAGCATTAAAAACTGGAAACAACACTAGTCAGACAACCATGTACACAGAACACAACACAGAGGTTTCCAAACAGATGAATACAAAGCACATACAGTGTCACTCAAATGTACAAGCACACACACACAACCCTTTACACACACTTATCACTGACATAGACTAAACATGCATAGACCAATGCAAATGTATGGCACTAAAATGCACAAACCGAACCACTTATACAGTATAGACCCACTCATATACACCCTCTCATACACACACACACACACACACACACACACACACACAGACACACACACATACATATAGAGCATCTACAGGAAGTGTGCAGCCTGCAGAAGCAACAAAGCTGTCATTTGCATGAGGAACGATGCGGAAGGGAAACCAAAGCTCCTTATTGTACTGCACTACTACACACACACACACACACACATGTGTTCATCAGTCTTGTGAGGACACTCACCCTCTCATAAGACATTCCCTAGCCTATAACCCCTAATCCTAAATTGTGAGGACAGGTTGTGAGGGCATCAATGTGAGTGTCCTCACAATGATGGTTTTGAACTAAAATTTGTCCACACAACTATAGAAGGTCATTTACACACAGACACACACCCCCACACCAACACCCACACCCACACCCACACACACACACAAACACACACACTGCTTTCCCTGTGATTTGAATTAACAAACAAAGAGGCCACTGGACTTCTGGGTACCTGGAGGAAATGGGAACCAAACTAACTGCTGTTGTCTTGGCAACAGCCATATCCCATAATGCTATTCAAATTCTGCCGCTCTGTTATCTCTGTCTCACGCACACACACGAACATGCACACACGTAGAGGGAGAAGGTGGGTGGGGGAGGGAGGGGGAGAGAAGATGCTCACTCAGAGGCCATTCATTTAGACACAGCTGTTCGTCAATACACATGATCATCATTTTGCCCTGTGTGTGTCTGTGGGAGTGTGTGTGTGTGTGAGCATGCGTGTGTGCGTGTATATATACAACTCCCTCTCCATGTGATGCTGTCAAGGGCACAGCTTGCATCCATCGTACCAAACTGTGGTCACCATGGCAACAGAACATACACTTCTTCCACTTCACCTCCAGCCTTTTTTTTTTTTACACTTTCTTTTAAAGAACATACTATTGTGTGGGAGTGGATGTGTGTGTGTGTGTGTGTGTGTGTGTGTGTGTGTTTCAGTCACTTCCTGGTCAGTGAACAGACAGAGAGACGTGAAGCTCTCATTGGCTTACTGTCCACTACTGGTTTTTTTCATTTTCAGTTTACTTATCAACATACCAACTCTGTGGTTACCATGGTGCCCGTATCCATTTGGTCCCCCATCCCTCTCTCTCTTTTTCACTCTTTTTTCTTGTTACTTCATTCATTGGCATTTTCACTTATTTTTCATGTTTTTTTTAAGTCAGTCTTTGGATCTCATTGCTGCTCAGCTGTCATTGCTGTCTCTCTCTTTTTGTCTTTTTTTATTTATCTTATAAAACTGTCCTTCTGTCTGTTTCTGTTGTTGCATGTTGTAGTTTTTCATGTTTTTTGCATATTTCAAGAGATGACGAATTAAAGGAGAAACCTGAATAAATGAGTGGAGAAACCTGGCACTTTCAGTCAGTTTTTCCGTGCTTAAATTCAAACTCCACAAAACGTGGATTGTCTCTGTCTGTCTGTCTGTCTGTCTGTCTGAACAGCTTGATATAGTTTGGAGCAGCCGCTGACATTTTTCACGTCCTATGTCCTCATAACCCACTGAACACACACAGTATGTGCATTTTACAGCATGTGCACAGTCTGCAGGCACTGATGCACATCCTGTGCATGTTTTCTGCTGTGTGTGTGTGCATGACTGTGTGTGTTTCACAGAGATGACACTGGATGAAGTTTAAAAGGCCCACACGTTTGTGCTTTGAGGTGCAGATAGTAATCTCTGCTTTACATGATCTATTCCTGTGTACTGTCTGACTCAACCACAGACACACACCCACGCACACACAGAGTCGTGGGTGAGAGCATATATAGAAGAGGGAATGATGTGAGAGTAAAGGAAAGATAGAGAAAGACAGACGGCGTTTGGATGGCATAGTTCACCTCATCCTTGATATGAAGCTGTCTGCTACACAGGAAGAGGAAGTGACACCGCTGACACTCACACAATACACTGTTTCTTCTACTTTTACATAGAAAATGCATCTTGTTCTGTTCGTGGTGTCCCTGTTGGCCCCTCTTGGATATAAAACATGAACTAAACTGCTGAGCTTCATTAAAACTGAACATAATTAAATCTGCATTAGGGACCATGACCACGGACCATAAAACGTTTTCAGACATTTTCTTTGTGTTTTGCACTTTGCTGATAAACTTTTTCAGTTTCAAGAAGAAATAGAAATTATTGTGACACAAAACTGCGGCATCTCTAAACAAACAGCAGACGGATTATTGCAGGTAGTAACTTCCAGTGTGCACAGAGAGAAGGATTAGATGATTTTCCAAACACTTTCGAGCATGTGAAGGGGAACAGGTCTACAGAAACTTTACATGCTGGCAGGCAGCAGGACCATTAAAGTGAGCTTTTTCATTTACACTCCCAGCTGAGGTGACACCTCCGGTAACAAAGCTGGCCAGTTGCCCCGGCAACCAGCCAGGAAAAAAACAGCAAGAGTAATTCTGGTTAAACGACTACAGCTCAACTCGCTCCTTGTCTTACCGTCTGTTTCTCTGTGTGAGCCTCTCCCACTCTCGCTCTCTCATGACAAAAGCATCAGCCATTTTAAATCATAATCATGGTTATTATCACAAAGAAGGTCTTTTCCATCCATTTTCTCCTTGTTTTTTTGGGCGCTCTCATTTTCTGTGGGGAGATTTCACCTTAGATAACTAGTTAAACTCACCTACTTTCTTTTCAGTGGTTTCATTTAATCTTAAAGTGAAATTTTCTCTACACTGAAACCACATTCTACCAACAAATCTGCTTTCACAAGACCTACAATCATTTACAAGTTTTACTCCATTTTTAAACTTATATTTATGTTAGTTAGACCTCACACTGACAACTTTGCTGCATGAAGTCAGTTCATCTCCACTGACGAATCAAAACTTAATGTGACCCAGTGAATGGATCTTCCTTTCCTGTTAAATGTTAACTCTGTCTACCTATATTACACTTATTGTGTTTGATTGCAAGCTATAACCACACACACACACACACACACACACACACACACACACACACACACACACACACACACACACACACACACACA
>JBBMJY010000011.1:1934186-1948006 GCA_037833715.1 Toxotes lorentzi
ACACACACACACACACACACACACACACACACACACACACACACACACACACACACACACACACACACACAGTCTTGCAGATCCTACCTGGTGTAACTGTTTGCCCCCTGGTCCAGTTTAGCAAGTCCACAACTGGTCACAGACCCTGCGGACAAAGAGATAGAAAACAGGATAAAGACGTGTAGCATTTTAAAGTAAATCCACCTGTTGTAAACACACTCTGTGTACTACATGTGCATACAACGTGCGACACACCACTGGTATGGTTTTTAGGTATTTCATGGTCTTATCATGTTTTCATTTTTGGCCTTTTCAGGAGAAAACTTTTCGATTCCTGTGCAATTTTCAAATTCCCACAGTGCAAAAAAAGATATAATCAAAGATATGATACCACCATGAAAATAAAACATGGCCCAGAGCTGCACTATATGGAAAAAAGTATGTGGACACCTTTGGACGACAGTTAACTAGTGCTTTCATGTGTGTCTGTTAAATATAAGGCTAAAGCCAGCAGCAGGTTAGCTTAGCTTAATACAGAGACTGGAAACATGGGGAAACAGCTTGCCTGGCTCTGTTTGAGCACCAATAAAGCCAACTAAATAACATTATACTGCATTTGTTCAATTCGTACAAAACTGAAGTGTAAAAATGATAGTTTACTGTTTTCGGACACACAGCCCTGACCATCCAGCACCTGTGGTATATACTGGAACACCATGTGTGAGCAGTGTTGGACCTCACTAATGCCTGAATGCAGTGTGAATGGAAACAGATCCCGGAATAAAGGCTCCAAAATCTGGTGGGAAAGGTGTAATGTGAGTCCACATACTTTTGGCCATGTAATGCATTAATGAAAGCATGGATTGTGAAAAGATTTGATATAGTTTTAAAGGTCAAAAGGCACGAGACTCTCTGAACATATAATATCAATGTCGTATTTAAATCTGTCAGGACAATGAGAAAACAACAGCGTGTTTTTGTAAAACCTCCCCAAAAACAGCAGTGACACACTGATCCTGTGGTTTGTAATCATAAATTTCTAAAAACACATCTTCATTCCCCAAAGTCTCTGTTGTTTTCTTAGCGGATTCTGAGCGTTTGACATTGACATTTCAAACCCTTCGATGAATCCAACAATAAACAACTAAAAGCAGATGACACGCTGTTTGAGAGTCTCAGATCACTTGTGTCATCCGTTTGTCATCTTGATTTTCAGTTTTCTTTTGTCACTTTTTTCTTTTGGGTGTTTTTTTTAAAGCCCATTGGGGTTTCTGTTCTGTCTCACCCGCTGAGATTGGATTTCTTTTCAACCCCTGATATTTTCTGAAGTGTTTTTATCTTTTGTATGGATATGCAAATAACTCAACCTAAACCCACAGCACTAACTGTCTCTGTGTTTTCATTGTACCACTGCTGACACTCACAGACCGGGCAGAAAAACCTGGGAACAGCGCACCAACAAGGGTCAGGTGGTTCATCATAGCGATGTACGTTGAAGGTTTTCTTTTACCACTGTCCATTGATTTTTAATGAAAAATACTTCTGTTTTCTCTTTTTGAACACACCAGTTAAACCAGTAAATAAGATCTTGCAACAAAGACAGCTATGGAAATATTTCTAGCAATAGAAAATGAAGGGAAAAAGCATAAATGACTCAATTTACTTATAGATCCCCACATAATAAAAAAAGAAGCTAAATTACATAGTATTTTTAATCATCTAGTTTTCACCAGATATTCTTTACATTCCCATTTACTCATTTTGATAAAGTGCAGATACGTTTTCAGGTGTCAGTTACAGTAAATAAATAAATCCCCCTCAGATAATCTACGTAACACTACACTAACACATCATCAGTCAGTGTTGATGATCATGATATTTAATAACAAAGTATTGTAATTCACCATTTTGGGTTTACCTCCTTTACACAAATCTGCCGCA
Organism: Toxotes lorentzi; assembly: GCA_037833715.1. Classification (NCBI taxonomy): domain Eukaryota; kingdom Metazoa; phylum Chordata; class Actinopteri; family Toxotidae; genus Toxotes; species Toxotes lorentzi. The sequence continues at coordinate 1,936,128 of JBBMJY010000011.1, forward strand.
TGTACGTCACCTGGATTTCCTACAGTTCCCAAAATGCCTTTGGACATCCCCAACAGAAAATGCCAGCAGGGTTTTACATACACGTAGAAGATATGGGTGAAGCATGAAAGTGAGAGTTTCACACTTTACTCAAAACCGAACAACCAAGTTTGTCAGTGCAACGTATGTTTGTTCTGGTTTCATTTCTGTGGGGGCAGCGGTGTGTATTTCTCACCGTTTGACTGTTGAGCGTGGTGAAAACAGCGGCTGCAGATTGTAGAGTGACTGATATCAAATGCTGATAGTTACTGGTGATTGACAGCAGATAACTGAAACATTTTCTCTAATCATACTAAACCCGAGCTGCTGGGAACATGATGCCATGTCATGTCATCCTCATTTGATCAGTCAGTTATTGTTTAAATGAACTAGTGCTTAAATACTCCAGTATTTAGTTAAATAAACTTGTTTAGTTTTCTTACCAGGACTCAAATGAGAGAACTGATTCCAGTTTCATCCCTGTGCTTGTTGTTCCAGCAGGTGTTTAGCACAGCTAAGCACAAATATGGAAACTACTGACCAAGCTCTGTCAGAGGTGTCCTCTCACAATCTACAAACCATATTTACAAGATATCTCATCTATTTCACACTTTCAGAAACAGAAATCACAGACACTGGAGCTTCTGAACAGTTAACTTACTTAGTAAGGCCCAGTTTCTTCTCTTCATGAACAGTTGTACATTTTATTTACTCAAACATCCTGAGTGAGTCTTTTATGTATTGTTGGCTAACTTGCCAGCTAACAAGTAACAACATATAAATGAGCTGGGAGGTATATTCCTCTGCAGGTTGGGATATTTTGGCAGAAAACAAACATGTTGTCTTTGAATGTTTTACTGATGTGTTCAGGGTCAACACGTTTGCGACTTTCCAGACACCTACATCAACAACATATCCTCATTAGGTTCATAGGAAACGGAATCTGGTGCATGCATTGACAGGAAAGAATGGTACAAGAAGAAGCTGTCGGAGTTAGATGAAGAGCTAAAGGCCACAGGCTTTTCCTGCTCTTACACCTTTACTGCATCACTGAGGAAAACAACAGCGTTAGTCAAATGGCATAAAAGCATTCAGCGTAGCTTTTGGTGGTCGTGTCTGCTCACGGCTTGGCTTGGTACAACTATCCCCAAATGTATGGAAAAACTGTATGAGACAATGAAAGAGTGTGTATCTGTAGGCTTTATAATCCATTAGCAGTATGCTGGCAGTGTACAGTAAAGGGAAAACTGGATAATAGCTGTTGCAGTTGGGATTTTCTGATTACAAAACACTGATTTAGCTTGTCTGATGCATAAATGCATGAAGTGAGACTAATTACAAGCCGTTGAGAAAGTAGGCCAGTTTGGGTAAAGGTCTCTCTCTCTCTTTTTCTCTCTCTCCATCATCCCCATGTTCATTTAAATAGCCAAACACACAGCATGAATACTCTGTCCCTGTTACAGTGAAGTGAAGTGGTCGAACACAAAACAACAACACGTACACAGCTGGGATTTACTGTCACTGTTTGTTTGGGTGCATGATTTGTTGGCATCAACGGTGTGTTTTGCATTTTAGTCATACTTCAGACTCGAAGTACTCCGGTGATCAGAAAATTCAACTTTGCTATGGTAACAAACAACTTCGGTTCTATCAACTCCACCGTGTGGAAAAGATTTAAAATGAAAAAGCCCATGTAAACGTTTGGTACCTTTCTCCATTTTCTGGCCAGTTCGTGTCTGTTCCGGCTCATGTGAGCGCTGCAGCAGTCTTAGGCCCACCCCGAACGCTCTCATTAGTTCACACGCCTGATGACACCCATCCCAATACGGATCAACATCCCAGCTCACCTGTGACCCGTCGTTTGTCTGTGTGCGTATTCAGAGCAACGCACTTTCATAAAAATAATAATAAAAACTGCGTTAATGCGCGAAAAATTTATAGGCGTTAATTAATTAATCCAATAATAACGCGTTAACTTGAACAGCCCTAATAAACACACACACACACACACACACACAGCCCACCTGACAGCCCAACCGGTGCCTCCCTTTAAGTAAAGAGAAGTCGGGTTACATTATCAGCCTCTTTCCCTGTCGCACAAACAAACACGCACAGAAACACACACTCTTTCGAGCAAGTAAAATCGAAGGAGAATGATCATATTTCCCCTCGCGTTAAAAAGCTGCCATGTGATTGGCTCGTGCGGAGCAACACACCTGTCAGTCAGCACCAAGGTGATCACTGATTGGCGCTGGGATGAAAAATGTCCTCAGCTGGCTATTGTAGGGACAGAGAGGGAGAGTTTCCTGTTGTACAGCTGAGGACAAGACACACACACACACACACACACACACCCTGAGTAAACCGCTTCAAATGAAAAGTGTGTCAGCAGCTGACAGAACAGACACACTCGTTTGTTGGTGCAGACGAGTGTTTCAGCCGCTCTCCTCTCCTCTTCCTGCTCTCTGCCACTCCTCTTCTTCTTTTCCTCATCTTACTCTCATTTCCTCTCTTCTCCTCTTGTTTCCTTTCTTTTCCATCCCTCCTGTTTCCTCTCGTCCCCTCACTTTCTCTGTTTTTTGTTCTTTTTTAGCTTCTTTCCTCCTCATGTCCTCTCATCTTCTCCTACTGTAGGTTACTCACTTGCTCACTTGCTCTCTAACTTTGCTCTTCCTCCCTTCTTTTCTCCTGCTCCTCCTTTCCTGCAGGTGAACATCATGTATGTTCAAACAGGTATAAAACCAAACCACAGGGGAGCAATTTACCAGGAGAAGCCAGTCATCCAACTGATTAGGTGTGTGTGTGTGTGTGTGTGTGTCTTAATAATTTAGCCGTCGCTGTCAGGACCTTGGTCAACGGAGCGCTCTCAGGTTCCTCTCCAGCTCTCAGGTGATCTCTCACACACACACACACACACACACAGAAGACTATGGTTATATTCAAAGCAGCTTGACGCACTGAGACAAACTGGGGATCAGCTCAGGGTGAAGCTTAAAATCCACTTCAGTTGTTCAGATTTCATTGCTCTTTGGAGGAAGCCGTTCACTTCATACTGGAGAATCATTAAGCATTGTGTTGTTGCATTATTTTGTTGCAGTTGCATCGTGTTGCAATGCAGGTGTAAACGATGAGTTGTCTGATATGTTACAATAAAAAACTGGGTGAGGCAAAGAAGGCCGTAACACAGAGTGGAGCAAAGTTTCCTCTTTTGAATCTTAAATTAAATAACCGAATCAGTGAAGACTGAAGGTACAAGGTTTTATTTTTATTAAATCATAATACGGTGCATATATTTTATTATAGATAACAACGGGCTAGTGAACCAAAATGCGTTTTAAATAGACTGTTTTATTTAACAGACTATCAAAAAATGCCTAAACATTCCAATTAATATGAAATAAGCTGGCGAAAGCAAGAACGCAACGAGGGTGTTGAAAATGTGTGATCTGCGTGAGCAAGTATGAGAACGAGATGCAGGATGTTAGTGTTAAATCCACTGCAGCAGATTATTGAAAGCTGATGTTTGTTGTCATCTGTATGTGCAGACTGAAGGGATGTTACAGATTTTACAAACACACACTCTATACAACAGTGATTCAAAGCTGTAAAGAAAGCTCAGCACAGTGTGTGTGTTTGTGCGCCTGTGTGTGTGTGTGTGTGTTACTTCATCACACCATGCCATACATCTGTAGTCATTTCAAATTCTCCAGCCATGATGTGTGTGTGTTAATTGACAGCAAATGCAAACTTATCACATCTGCAACAAACTAACGTGCACACAGAGAGACGGACAGGACGAGAGGCTAACAGCTACAATAAGGGATGCACAAAAAAACACACACACAAAAGAAATCTAATTAATTCAACATGAGAAATGAATCCTTTCAAAAATAAAATCCAAACAGGCTGCTGTGCTTTTTCCAGGACAGCAGCAACGTACACCTGAGCCAGTGATACTGAAGCAAAATGGACAATGTGCCTAAATTACTGCAGTTAGCCAAACCCCAGGTTGTAAACCACTGACTTAGTCTAATACACTAGTGGTAGCTAAGCTAGCAGGCTAGCCGAGCTGTAGGTAAATACTGGCCCTAAAAGGCTGGTGTGACACAGCTGCTCATGCAGCAGCTTGACCACCTCCACACTGAGACACTCTCAAAACAATCTCATTTATTTGACCCTTTTACAGTTTTTTTCTCTTTTGCTCTCCTCGTTTTCCGTTTCCACTATTTTCAACCACGAATGTTTATTTTCATTTCACACAGGTTGATACATGCCGCGGTGTCAGATCTGACGAAACAGAGATTCCTGTCCATGAGGACAAAACTCTTCAAGGCATAGAATTTGAATCAAGGATCATTAGAACTCAAATAACTCGGGTGATCATTTCAGCCCTGCTGGCTAATGCTTGTAGAATCGTGGTATGTTAGATGTTGGTAAGTGTACACGCAGACATGCATACACATACAGAGTTCCCACGAGGCCTAAGTAATAAATTAATTGACTGTTTAGTGAAGAAAATCAACTCACACCTCATGCACATTCTCTGTATGCCTATCCACCCTGGTAACAGTGTGTGTGTGTGTGTGTGTGTGTGTGTATGGACGCTTGCTCCTACGCAGTACACCACAATGACCATCTGAGGTGGCAGTGAGACAGATGGTACGTAGGTCGGCCTTTCCCCATGCACATTCTCACACACACATCTACCACAGACCCGTGCACGCGCGCAGTCACCCGCATGTGGTCTGTCAGCAGAATACATACTGCAATGATCTCTTTAGCTCCAGGATTACAACCTTATCACCACCACAAACAGAGTCAGGACAAGTTTCTGTTATTGCTTTTCTTTTGCAGCTTCAGTAAACAGTAACACGGAATTCATCTGCAGTGCTTTTCTCTTTAATTCACAGCTCATTTGTTTCTTCCTTTTTCTGTAGCTGTTTTTCAGTGCACACAGCTATTCACTGTTTCTAAAAATACCATCTTTACAGTGTCAGTCCTTGTTTAAAATTAGCTGCGTTCTCTGCCAACAAAGACCAAGAAACACATAGATGTGACAGTAAAGTCTGTAACAATAAAGCCTATTTTTTTGCTACTGTAATCACATTTTAATTTATCATTTCTTTCTTATTGCTTATTACAAATTCATTTATTTATCTATTTACTTACTGAAAGCATCAGTGCAGAAGCTGATCCTTGATCTTTATAGGCTTCATTGTAAATGTGTTTCCTGTGTCACATTAAACATCAAAGAGACACACTGACAACCAAACACTCATGCTGGCAGCAGCTGGGCAGCACAGAGTCCTTCAGCTGTTTCAGACCTGCAGTTCAGATCCTCATGTTGTCAATCATCCAGCCTGGTGTAGTTGTCCTTGAGCAGGATCCCCACCTCCTGTTGCATATAGCAATGTCTGACCCTCACCTTTGACCTCTGACCTCTGTGTGGAAGGGTGGAGGTACCCTGAAGAAAGAGAGCTTCATTACAGAGATCACAGGACTATGACTCTCAGGAACACACGATGCTGAATGCTGTAAATCTGTTCTGCAGCGAAGAACGACTGAAATATTTTCCAGTACATGAGTATCAGCAGAGAGAGGCACAGAGAGACAGAGCAGGGCCGGGCCGTGAGTCGGAGTCTCCCCGGCCGGGGCCCTTCTCTAGACGGCAACACGTCATGGAACATTCCCGGAACCAGCCAGCGCACCACCCACCATCTCTCTCTCGCTCTCATACACAGACACACACACACACAAAGAGGAAACAAACGATGAGCATATGAGATAAAGTCACTCCCTTTTAGAAAGAGAACTCGCCCTTAAAACAGTTTTCATTTTTGGTGACGTTCTATAAACTACAGCGGCACAAACTGTGGCAACAAGCCTCTATTTCAATATCTGAGGAATGCCACACTGGTCATACTGTAGCAGCAACAAGGAAATACCAAAGCGAGTGCGCTAAGGTCACAGCTTAAACTCACTTTGGAACACTCCTCACGGGTTACACAGACATTACCGCATGAATATTATGAGGATCTGCAGGTGAACCTCTATGAATCAAACCACCGAGACGCGGGCTGAGCTGCTTTGTTGCTGCACATAACCTACGAATGCTGAAGATCGACCTTCCACACACCGACAACCACACCATCACAACTATCCGGGCTTCCACTTTCACAGCTTCATATCCACCAGTACCCCCCACCCCTCTCTCTCTCTATCTCTCTCCCCCGGCCTTGCAGCCACCCTGGCCGTGCAGGCTACTGCAAATTCCTCAGGATATTACGCAACCCGGGTAATCTGCATGCAATACAATGCGTGCCCGGGGTATTCCCCCTGCATAGCTTTGCCCTTATAAGCTAAACAAAAGATCAAGTGCCATAAAAACAGCCTATAATGTCCGTCATGGCGCAGAAAAGCCCGCTGTCACTGTGATATGTGTGAGAATATGTCCGGTAAGGTTTCGTTTTGCCCTCCCTGTTCTTACCTTATGTCTGCGCTCCGGCTGCGCGTCTCCGTCTCTGTGCGAAAATGACAACAAGCAAACCCCGTGACAGGAGATCCGATTCCGGGTGGGCTTGACACCTCGCTGGGTGTCCGTTAGAAACAGCCAGCAGACGGTTGTTAGAAATCCACAAGAGTCGAGGAGCAGCGGTGGAAACGTCGCGGCGAAGCGGCCAACGGAGCAAAAGTTACGCGTAAAAATGGAAGGAATCCTTTCCGACCGGATTTCTGCTGCCGGAGCTCCACTACTGCAGTCAGACAGACAGTAAATGTGTGCGTCTGACTGTGTTGTGAGTGTGTATGTGTGCGTGTGTGAGGGTGAAATCAGGAGACACATACACACGCACACACACACTCATATGCACACGGGGGGTTATTCCAAGCGCCACTTCCCAGAATAGCAGCATAGAGGAGAGGGAGAGAGAGTGAGAGACGAAGCGGCAAAGAGAGAGAGAGAGAGAGAGAGGGAGGGAGGGAGGGAGAGAGAGGGAGAGTGAGAGAGGGCGTGTGTATGTGTGTGTGTCTGCGTGCGTGTGCTTGTGTGACGTCGTCGGATCCCCCAGCGCGCAACCAGGGCAGAGGGAGGGGAGGGGAGGGGAGGAGGAGCAGTGGCCGAGGAGGAGGCTCTGTCTGCAGGCACGGAGAGAACAGGATTCCCCGGTCACCTCTGGAGCGACCTGTCTGTCTGACTGTCTGAGTGACTGCATGTCTTACTGCCCTCTGGCTTCCTGTCTTTCTGTATATTCAGCTATTTCTTAAGGCTGGAACTGAATGCTTTAACATGGCCTACTGTTTGCAGTGCAAAATGGGCATCAAATCATATCATATATCACATCATATCAGAACATATTACATCATACGTCTAACTGTAATTATAAACACATTTTACTATGAATTAGTATTATGAATAAAAATACTAATACAACCATCAGTCTTTAGCATCATCATCATTGCCATAATTGTTATTGATGTGTGTAAATTTAATAATAATACTATATATTATTAAACTACTATGATCACTAGACTCATGCATATAATTTGGACTTAAAGTTTTCGAGAATAGCTGGTTTAATCTGCTGAGGGGCCCCAGGGCAATAAAATGAGCCTGTTGGGCCCCTGTTAACCCATCTTCCTCCAACTCTTCGCAATTTATTTAGGAATATGGAAAGTATAAGCACAAAATTTAGTATTAAAGGCCCTGAAGGATTTTGACACAAGGACCATCTTGAGGGCAGGGACTTAAGATCAGGTAAACAAAAAAAAAAAAAAGTTTGAGTTGAATACTGAATACTACGAGATGCTCTTTTTGAAAATGACTACAACCTGACCCAATGTCTAATCTGTCTCTACATATTTTACATGTTCTTATCCATGCAACTTTTAATAGCACTAGAAGAGCACTGGTGGAAAAGCGGGTGGTAAAAGTCAAATACGTCAAATATGTTTCCATACTATTTAGTTATTTCTGTAGGTGGACTGCATCCTTTTGCAGCAGCATGTATGACAATAGGAAGCCAGCCTGTCTGCCTCCTATTCAAACATCACACCCACTCCAGCTCTGATTCCTTTCATCTGCAGAACACATTTTGGTATACAGAGGACCTCATTTAGGCAGCCCTCTTGCTAATAAATTAAATCAGGCTTGATAAAGTCCTCTTTTCCTTTGAACAGGTTTTTAGCAACAGGTGGCAGGTTTAATAATCGACTGCACACAGAGCATCCCGTACCTGAGGCTTCACAGGTTTGATTCCTCTGACAGGCACAGCATCAACCTGACTGAAATGTGAAATGCAGTGTACAAATCCTGACGTAACCAGACACTGTGATAATAAACCAGTCAGACTTTTGCACAACCTTCAGATGTCAGCCTCCTCCAAATAGCTCCCATTGTACCTGGGAACAGATAATGACCCATAATGGTCTGATAATTGTCTCGATGGCATCTGTCCATTGACAGCGCTGTGAGAAGTTATCCAAGGTGAGAGCGAAGAAGAAGGAGGAAAAGATGCTCCTTGGCAGCGGCAGAGCCATTTATGGAGGAATTAGAAATACAGTGACCTTTTGTTGTTGAGTTTTCACCAATGTCACGGCTCTTTAACATCAGATACTATTATCTCAAAGGGTTTTATTTGTGGAATTAGTCCTATATTTAAGGGGTCGTGCAGAAAGGCAAAAAAGGGGTGATATGAATAAGAATGAGGACTGATATACAGCAAACAGCGACTTCATATGAGCTACTGGAGCCACGAGGAGAAACATGTCATTTCTTCTTGATGTATTTCTTGATGTTCCAGCACTCACTGTTTGCCAGGATTGGTGTGAATTTGAAGGGTGTGAATCTCACCTTCCACTACCAGCTTTGATAGCAGTTAATCTGGCAGTTTACCTGTAATTCCAGCTCTTTAAAAACACTTCAGATCTCTGTACATGATCAGCGGTCTGTGCTGTCCTCACCGCAGGGCTGGGAACACAGCCAGTGCCCAAAACTCATCATCAAGCAATTTATGCATAACCTTCATAATTTATAACCAAGATCTGTTAAATGCCAATGAGAAAAAAAAGTGTCAGTTGCTGGTAGCAAGTGACATATCCAGCCCTGGATATCATTTTCAGACAACATGGAAGCTGCAGTTGCTAGGAGCAGAAGCTAGTTTGCTCCTAAGTTGTGCAGCCCAGTGCACATGTGCATTAGTGTTTCTTTCCCTGGCCTCCTCCTGCACTTTACATTGGGATGATGACATACTCAGAAAAACTGCTTTTCCAGGGCCTGGGAAAGTTTTACAAACATAAAACCTTCATGGTTTTAAAATTTGTAATACATGACGTGCCATTGGTGTCTTTTATAATGGTGGTCTATGGGATAAAATGCTTTTTTGGCAGATGGGGATTGTTTTCGCTGCAGTACCACAAGGGGCCAGCGGAACAAGCTAGTAACATGGCTGAGTGACGACACCATACCCAGCTCTCTATACATCCATGAGATGATGTCCCCGTTCTCAGTCCTGACTGCAAAGCTCTGATTGGCTTGACTGTTTCTCTCACTGGTGGAACAAGCCATCAGGTTTTCAAGTTTTCAGTGGTCTGGAACAAAGCTAGCAATCGCCTAAGTTCATTAAAGACAACATTGGCTCAAGCCAGAAGATCTAAGTCAAAGTTCTACTGTTGTTAAGAAATTTGTATGTTTTTGCAACAAAAAAATTACTGATTGTGCTTTTAAGGCATGCCACAGGTTATTGTACCTTTTTGATGAGGTGGTCACTGACCTCCAGCAGAACAACAGCTCGGTGAAAGTCTTCTCCTTTGGCCCATATACTTGCTTATCCTTGGTGTATATGTGTGTGTGTGTGTGTGTGTGTGTGTGAGTGTGTGTGTTTGCAGTGGCCAGCATAAGTGGATTAAGGTCTCCCATAAGAGGCTCATCAGGATGTGATCTCATCACTGGTGACCCCGGAGTCCCCATGGCGACGCCGTGGCAACACAGCACCATGGCGACGGAGATTTGCTGCAGCTTCTGATGCAGCAATTTGCATCTGCTTTTCATATGAAGCCCAGCAGGAAGGTGTGTGTAGTCCACAGCTCTGGAGGCTGCATGTTGACTCTCTTTTTAGATGTACACTGTGTAGATACAATATATAAGTAAGTAAATGTCTACAGACATTCAACAAAGCTGTACACTGTTGGATGGCATTAGTCAACCTCTGAAAAATGATTTGAGCGTCACGAACAGAAACGTTTTACCAGCAAATGTCTTCAGTGTGACTCATTATTTTAATAATTTGCTTTGCTTTAAAGCCAGCTGTCAGTTTGATGGAGTAGGTGTGAGAGTTTTTCACGTATGCCGTTTCACTTTTATGTAACTCCATAAATTTCTTCTTGCTCAATGTTGTTTCTGTGTGTTATTGATGTTAAAGCATCTCTTTGGACAGTTAAGATAAAAATAAGTTCAGTAAGAAAACACATCCATCCATCCATGGTTTTGTGGTCATTTGATTGACTTTCTAGTGGGAAACATTAACAGTTTAGACACAGGCTCTGGACCAGGGGCTTCCTGACACCTTGGGATCCTGGACCTGGGCCTGGTCAGTAATGGATACTCAGCAGAGAAATGGAGTTGGCTGAGTGTTTTGTAGAGAAAAAAATCTTTTGGAGTTGTGTTTCTGTCCACCTGATGAATGGAAGTCCAATACTCCCTGACCATTTAGCTGCTTTGGTCTCAACTGCTGAAAGAGAATAAAAAGAAGAATCTCTACCTGCTAAAAGCTCCACTATGTTCACCAGCTGCTGTCTAAGTGTCTGTCAGTGGTGCTGAGGAGGTAGTGCAGAGTGGGTTTTTATCAGAACTGGTTTGATGAAAGCCGCAGCCTGATACTGCTACAAACGGAGCTGCTGAGAGCTCTATGACACAATTAAAGCAGTAAATGTGATTTAAAACCAAAAAAACTGCCAAAAGAAGCTAAAAGGTTCAGTGGAGTTGGTGACAGTTCTCTGTGAGTTTTTCACTTTGATCAACCCCTTTCACCCCTGTTTCCCCTTTGGTTAATTTGAATAAAACTTTAATGAGACAGAGGTCATTAAGAGGATGACTCAAAGATAATGCTAACCGTCTACAGCTCCTTAGCATTAGCATGCACAGAGTGCTCCTGTGACACGGACGTGACTTTGGTACCAGTCCTCTCACCAGACTGGGTATCGGGTAAAGTAACAAGTGTGGCCACAATCCCAGGATGTGAGTCATGTGTCATGCTCTAATGTACTGGTTAACGTCCCAGACTGGAACCTTAAATCCTTTCTATTCAAGGTTTGTATTCACTGTAAGCTTTAAAGAAAAACAACCATGAACAAGGAACCTGCTGAGTAGTTACGGGAAGTTATGAATAATCCATTTCATCAGAGAGGTGGACACACACACACACACACACACACACACACACACACACACAAACAGCCAGGCAGTGGCCTCGGGCTCTTGTCCCAGAGTCGAACTGTAACGCTCTGCAAGACAAAGCACTTCTGTGACAGCTGACTGATTACTAATGCTTATTCATACACACTCACACTCACAGAAACACACGCATACATACAAAGACACACACACACACACACATACATACCGAGAAAGACCGCTCCCCTCTGCTACCACTCCCAGATTCCCACAGATTGACAAGTGAGCAAGTTGTGTTCTCCTGACACACACTTTTTTATACACACACACATTAACTTTGTGTATCTTTGATTCTTTTCCTGCAGCCACATTAATCCATGTCTCTGTGTCTTTTCCCTTCCATTACACACACACACACACACACACACACACACACACACACACACACACACACACACACACACACACACACACA
>JBBMJY010000011.1:1960949-1971638 GCA_037833715.1 Toxotes lorentzi
ACACACACACACACACACACACACACACACACACACACACACACACACACACACACACACACACACATATACACAAATTCTGTCTCTGCTCTGTAGTTTTGTTATAAAAGCCCTACTGAACAATAATCAGATGTTTGTTCACATCTTTTGAATCATTGTCAGCTTCACACACACACACACACACACACACACACACACACACACACACACACACACACTCACATTTACTCTCACAGATCAGCATCCGTACTTAACCTTCATCTCCTGCATGCTGTACTTGCATTGTTAGCACTCTGTGTGTGTTTGTGCTAATGTGACAGCTTGTGTTATTTTTAGTGACTCGTGTAGAAGGAAGCAGTGGTATAATCGTCGCCTTCCCAACAATCAACTGTAAACAAAAAACAAACCATGATGCTTTTTAATCTATTGTCAGTTTCATTGTCAAACCAAAAGTTGGTGAATTTACAAGACAGTGAGCTCACAGTGGAAAAAACTGACGACACGCGACACGTGACACGAGCACCAGAGCACTTTTCTGGGTAATGACTTCAGGCTGCTGTTGTTTTTAGGATTAGACATTAGACATTTTTTTTCTCCACTTAATTACATGAACTTCTTATATTGAAGTCCAGGTCTCAGTCTCAGGTCCAGCTTCGGGTTCCCCAGGTTCGGGGAACCCGAAGCTGGAACAGCAGTGATCGAACAGCATAGTTCGATCACTGCTGGATTTTGGAGCCCTGCACCAATTTTGCATTGGAAGTCATTTTTGTACATAAATACTTTTTTAATTAGGAGCCCTTACATTTGTTTAGTTAAAAAAATGTGACCATAATTTGCACTGCACAGGACATTTTACAGCTAGAACATAAACTTGTTAATGGAGACCCTGTCTCTGTACCTAATAATTTGGTATTCCTGTACTGACATTTCCGTACATATACATAGATATTAATATACTGTATCAGCGCTAAACTCAAATCAACACTTAAAGTGCAGATTTCCTTTAAAAAAACACAACAATGCTGCAGCACAGAACGATTATAATCACTTTCCTTTTTTTAAATGCAACATCAGTACTTCAGAATAAAAAAAAATCTGGATATAATTGTTGTTATCAGTGAAAGTACCGTAAAAAATAAAAATAATAATGACAGGCCTGTCTCTCTCTCTTTGCTAAACACTGACATTAAATGGATTTAGTGCACAGGGTTAGACGAGCTCAGATTCAGACACAGTTTCACTGAGGATTGTCCCTTTGTGACATGATAAGATCCTTAAGATAGAAAAACTGGTGAGAGAAATGTCAAGAGGAGACTTCATTCAGTTTTCAGGGTTCAAGTGGAGTTCAGTTTAAAAAGCTTTGTCAGCGCAGGGACGCAGGAGCGAGCAACAAGTTCTGCATTGGATGCTGAACTTTGACCCCTTAAACCCACCAGTGGATCCATCTTTATAATAAAAAAAAAAAAACGCAGAGGTTTTATTTTCCATTCTAATGAGGATACAAACATTCCCAAAGCTATCGACTGTGTCAGTGTAACCAAGCAGAATATTCTCACTTGATGAAACGGTGCAGCTTTAGAAAAGTTGAATATCGTTCAGGGTAAGTGTCAAACCGCAGAGACAGCCGCTGTCGTACAGCATCATCTGACTCAGTGAAGGTGTATGATAACTGAGGTGTCGTGTGCTTTGAGAAAATGACTTTAAATCCATTCAATCTGTGTGTGAATACACTGAACACTGGACTTTGGCTGATGTGAGGCGTCGTTTCAGAGTCGGCCATATTGGAGCTGCCCAGCTGTAATTACCACGTGGAGGTTGACGTGAGCCTTATTTAGAAGTCAGAAACTCATAATTGTGATAAGTCTGATACGACATGAAAGACCTGTCAAAGTCCAGTGGGAGTGGGACTCTCAGTTACCTCAGTCAGCTGTTTAGGTCTCTGCTCATCATCAGATTAGCATCAATAGCCTGTTTAGTCAATAGAGCTTAGCTTTAGTGCCTTGCTCAAGAGCTACTCAAGCATGAAGCCACAACTTTCAGATCAGTTCCCGTCCTTCTAAAAACCCGTCTTAGAGTCGGCCTGTTCCTGATGCATCAGTTACAGTTGTTCGTCAACAGAGGAAGATGTTTAACCCCGTGAACCCGCCCTCAGCCATGTGACCCCATCCACCCCCAGCTGTGTGTCTCTGTGTGAAATGGTTTGTCCCGTTTTTAGCCCCAGACCGCAGGATCAAACCACCGCTGTTCGCCGAAGAGGGGGGTTTTTCCACAGAGGCAGAAAGCTGGCTGCTTGAACGAAACCGCAAACCTCCGGGGTGGGGTGGATGGGGGGGGCAGGACAGACAGAGAGAGAGAGAGAGAGAGAGAGAGAGGGAGAGAAGACAACAAAGACAGAAAAACCTAGAAATAAAAATAGAGAGTGAGGGACAGCGAGAATAAAGGGAGTATTATTTACGAGCAGCGAGTCCTCTCAACAGAGACTAAACTTAAACACAACCAGGAGACTGGAATTCCACTGAGGCACTCTGGGTAAAACTGCAGCGTCAGAACGTGTGTTGCAGATTTTTACCCTTCACACACAAAACTTTTGATCATTCGACACAAAATCTCTGCACAGACAGTGAAGACTAGTGAAAACCTGTTGATATACATTTTTAAAAATAGGAAGACTTGATGCACCTGTTCAAAATCAGGGAAATGTTTATTGATTTATTGACCATGGATGGGCATGTAAACGCGAGACACTCATAAACCATGAGCCTATGACGTAGTGAGATGTGTGTGAGGTTGTGTTGTTCAGTGTTTGAGCTCTTTAAATCTTGTTTCTTCGTCGGGAGTCTAATAGGAGAAAACCATTGATTATAACCAGAGCTAAACCAAACATTTACACCTACCGAAGCCCACGACATCAAACGGAGCAGTTTCCATCATTTCAAGCATCAGTCTGGGAACAATTAACGAATTAACGGATGGAAGAATCCCGGTTTTTGTTTTTCTCTCTGTAACATAACGAGGCCGACCGGCTCGACTGCTGGAGACTACAGGGTTCAACAGTCTGGCTTCGCCCAGGGTGACACACACACACACACACACACACACTGATCTACAGCTGTGCTCCTGAGAGTGCAAATGAGGTAAGAGGTCTCAACTCTGCTGAGACAGTTATGCCTGTTTTTAGTGTGTGTGTGTGTGTGTGTTGATGTGTGTCTGTATTTTGTGTGTGAGCGCCTCACAGTGGACAAAGAGAGTAGTTCATGTAAAGTCAGTCAGGTTAAATAGTGTGAACCTCAGCAGCACTGTGGCTGGAGAAGTTGGATTTTGATGTTTGACTGAACAGGAGACAGGAGATAAGTGTGTGAAGATACAGGTGTGTGATTTGACAATAATGTGTGTTTGTGAGAAGCAGCAGAAAATAGCAGCATGTATCAAGACCACCACTAAATGTGTTTGTGTGTTTAGATGGATTACACTGACATCTTAACACACACACACGCACACTCCCTCTCTCTCTCTCTGTAAACAGAGATGAATTAATTATTAAAAGAAGACAAACAGATCCAGTAACCGTCCATTTCCTTTGTTATTTTCTCTTTTATTTTCTATCAGATATTCCAGCACAGATATATATACTCACAGCTTCCACTGTGAGCGAAGCATGAACTCAGCAGTGAAGTGCTTTAAGGTGCAGCACCGATAAAGGCCACTAGATGGCAGGCTCCAGAAAACCTCGGGCTCCTTTAAGTGTCTTTAAATTACACATTTGTTTTCTGGTCTGAGGAGACATTTTCTCTTCTGACGTTTTCTATAGACACTGTTTTATTAAAAACACACTAAGGCTTAAAAAGAGGTGCAGTTCTGATTCCAGCTCCACCGCCTGTTTATCCAAATTCACATTGTCAACAACAACAAACCCCAAAAACGGTTCAGTCAGAAACCTGTGGGTGGATCAGTTGTTTTTGTTTGTTTGTGTTTTTTATTTAGTTTTTTTAAACAATTTTTTTTTCATATTTATCCAGGATTTTCAGACTCATCAAAGACCACATGCAACTTTCTATTTATTCACCCTTTCCCACTGTCTTTGTCTCTTTCCTTCTCTCAGCACACCACCGTTCTTCCCTTCATCATCATCGAGATGCGGACCACCCACCATCGGTATCCCAGCAGGCTATGGGGTCTGGCAGCAGTGTGCTGCTTTGGCATAGGATACATCCTCTGGTACCCAAACACCCATAAACACCACATCACACACTACACATGCAGTTTATAGTTAAGTAATTCAGTGCCAGGTTCATTTAGCAAAACGAGATCATTAAGGTGTGGTTTAGTGTAGGTGGTTTTAGTTTAAATTATTTGGGTTAGGTTTAGTTTAGGTTTATTAAATCTGAAGTCCAGTTTATCTGTGGTTGCTTAGTTTTGGCTTAATTTAGTAAAAGTCTGGTTTAAATTAGTTCTGTCCTGTTTAGTTTAACACAACTGTTGTCCCAGAATGTACTGTACGTCCATGTTAACGTTAACTTCCTGTGGCCCCGCCCACCCAGGACGTGTTGGGTGCACCAGGTGACAGGTGTGTGGGTGTACCCGGTGCTGGAGCGCATCACTCCGCTGGCTCGAGTCATCTTCTTCAGTGCGATGACGGTGGTGATTTGTGTTTTCTACGTTCTGGGAGAAATCCTCAACAGCTACATCTGGGACCAGCCGCACACAGGTACACAACACACACCGCAAAAAAACCCACAAATACTAAACATATACCACAGGATAGTACATCTGAACAAGACATCCAGTCGAGAAGGTTCTACTACAAACAAGTGTTGTAGAACAAACAAGAACAGATATCTGTGCAAGTTCTGTATCCTTCACATTTAAACACATAAAGGCAGAGGAAGTGATAAATGTCCACTCATTCTCAAACGAACACACACAAAGTCAGCTCAGAACATTTGTTTGCAAATTCTGAACTCACGTCTTCGACTGAAAAAGCTCAGACCTCAAGGTTCTGCCATTAATAAACTTTTCTTAGATTTGATAAAAAGCAGAAAGAGACGAACAGAAGCAGATGGAAGCGTCTGCCGAACAGCCACCTCCCTCTTTCCCAGTCACACACACACACACACACACACACACACACCTCCACAGTCTGGAGCTCACTCTCCTTTCTTTTCTCTCTGTCTCTTTTCTCCCAGAGAAGGTCAAAGGTGAGTGATCCTCTCTCGGCTGTGCGGGCATCGAAATCGGCCTTGGTCATGCTAATGAGGACGAGTCGTGCCCCGCCCGCCCAGGACAGCACAAGAAAGAAAACGAGCGGCCTCTCTGGAAGTGGAAATGACCATAACCCTTGAACTGTATCCATAACAATAACCATAAAAAAGACAGAAACCTCGTCAGTCACATGTAAATAGAGAAAGAAGCGACAGATGAAGCTGAGTCAGAATTCATCTTTGCTTTTTTTTCTGTTTTCCTTTTTTTTTTATCGCTTGTTTTTCAGTGTTAAAAGTTAAGCAACCGTGTTGCATCTATGTTATGTGGAGGACAGCAAACAAAATGCACAAATATGCATCTACGCAAAACATTAAACATAAGCACTGACATGCTACACACATCCGTACAGGGACAGAAACACAAACAGTATTTGTGATCTACTTTTCTGGTATGAACTATTTAACAAAGGGAACGAATTCCTTCATAAGCTACTACGAAACTACTGAACATCAGCAATGTGTTGAACATCATGTTATGAGTCACGACATGGCATCATTACTGTGGAAGAAAGTAGATGTCAGAACAAAATGAATAAAGTTTGAGTGGAAAATCATTCCTGTCCATGAGCCCGGTTTGGATTCTGAGTGAAATCTTGACTTTTTACCAGACGTGGGATCATACATGAGGCGGGTCCACTTTGGCTCCGTGTCTGGTCTGGTCTGAAATGCCTCGGGTGTCGAGTGTGTGCTAAATTTTTCCTGGATGTGACAGAACCTGGTAAAGAGTCTGGTTAGAACACGCTGCATCTCCCTGAGTTTGACACAAATCAAACGTCTGACAAAGTAAAACTACAGATTGGGAAACAATTCAGTTTCTCAGTGATTGTTGTTGGACTCTCGCTAGTCAGCAGAAGTTTTACTGACTCGTGCACCATGTGATTAGTGATGCGTCAGATTTGATGTACGTCCTCAGAATCAGCACCTAATGTGGGTTAGCTGCTGCTCTGTGCACACGAGAGGTCAACGAAGTAAGACAACACTGATCTCAGCCAAACTCATGATGCTGCAGATAAACAGTACACGCTGCTGGTGGTTGTTTGTCCAAAGGCTTAAAAAGAAAACATATTGCAGTTTGTGTGGTTGGACGTACGAAGTGGAATCTCAGCACCAGAGAATGTAGTTTGACATTAGCAGTTTCATCCTGAACTTTAAAGTAGTTTTAGCTGCAAACTCAGCCTGGGCAGTAAATGGGTCAATTTGGAAGATACTGACTCACAACTTATTTTGTCTTTGTGATAGAAGGACACAGATACAGCAGGTGGACAAGGAGACAGAAAACACAGTGAGAGGAGCAGACAGCTGTTTGGCCTCAGTCTCATCACTCACGCAGTGTCGGGGTCATCGTGGCCAACAGGCGGAGAAGGTCTTTTAAAATTCAGCCAGTCTGTCAAACTGCTTTTCCAGCTCTGCATCACCATGGAAACTGAAACTTCAAACACAATTAGTAAATGATATGAACACTCACAGCTTCCTAGATATAACAGAACTGAACAACACAGAAATAAATCTAATTAGAACCTTTATCCAGATGTGGAGGCTTAAAGTGTGATTTCATTCTCTTAAAGTTAAAGAGTTAATGCAGCAAGAAACACAACTGACAAAAGCAATGGATAGAACTAATGCAAAGATGCATGAACAGATTAATATCTTAATATATGTTAATAATCATTTCAGTGGGTTTCTTTTTCTGTTTTAAACTGCAAAGGTCAACAGAGTAACCCCCCCCCTCCCCCGCCCCCCCCATAAAAAGAAGAAACATGTCAAACACACACTTCCTGTCAAGACAAACCAAACTCCCCCCTCTCCCCTTCCTCCTACAACAAGAACAAACGCCACCCACATCCTCCACTCAGTGACAATGTGGTCGTAAAAGTATAAAAATAAAAGAAGAATATTTTATTTTTTCTGGTCCTGTTGTTCTGTTACCTTTACACAATATGACATCTCACATTACACTGCTTTTTAAAAATGTTTGACAGTGTGTGTGTGTGTGTGTGACTCCTCCACTCCTCTCACTGTCAGTTTAGAAAGGAGAGTTTGACACCACACACTCTGTTCATTAGCACTTAACAGCTAACTCTGTACCACTGTGTGTGTGTGTGTGTGTGAGTGTGTGTGAGTGTGTGTGTAGTCTCCTCATTAACACATCAACTCCTCCACGATGAGGTGACACATTAAAACATTCAGGAATATTCTGCTCTGCATTAATTAACATAGATTTACATTTTAACGAGCAGAGAGGAGCTGGACCCGAGCACGTGTTTCAGAAAAAACACAAACAAACACAAAAAGAAAACAACACATTGTTATTTGTGATGTAACTGTAAAACTGTGTCTGCGTGAAATGTATGTGCTGACGCGCAGGTGACTGTTTCACGTGTGATGAAATCAGGTTTGTGCGGCTGGTGAACGTGCATGTCTGTGTAAAGAGGAAGATAAAAGACGAAGTAGAGAAAGGTTCAAGCAAGAAACTGACATGGTGAAACAAGGAAGGAAAAGAAATTACACGATGAAAGAAGAACAAAGGAATGAAAAAAAGGTAAGAACAAAAAGGGTGAAGAAAGGAAACTGAAGAGCCAGTGATATAAGGAAATAAGAAAGGACATACGACGAGATGAGGAAGGAAGGACTGACGACAGAATTGAAGGTGGACGGGAGGGGAGACACAGAAAGAAAAAAACATGATAGCCTGTTATAGAGAGAGGGACAGATTGAAAGAGGGTAGAAGGGGAGTAGAACAACAGTAAACGAGAGTAAAAAACAAGACAAGCCGAGGAAGAAATGAAAGACAGACAAAGAACAAAACAAGAAAAGAAAGAGTGGGAGGTGTAAAAGAAAAAAGTCGAAAGAGGGAAGGGATGAGGACGAAAAATAAAAAGCTGTAAAACTGTAAAAACAACCATCTGAAGGAAAGAAGTAACGGAAGGAAAGAAGCTGAACAACTAACAGACAGGAAGGAAGGAAGGAAGGAAGCAGGAAGGAAGCGGGGGAGGAAGGAAGGAAGTTGGCAACTATTTAAAGAAGGATGGAAGAAGAGACAAAGAATAAGTGGTTAAAAGGCAAAACAAACAGTGAAAAGAGAGAGACCGCGTGTGAAGGACGTGTGGAAGAGTTTAAAAATCCTTCCATCGCTTTGTTAGAAAAACAGCAGGACACATGAAACACACACTCGCTCAGCACTTTCTCTGACACTCAGAGGCAGAGCACACACACACACACACGGTTCTTTCAGCTCCTCCCAGTTGCAGATACTGTGAACACACACATACCACAGTACGTGTGTGTGTGTCTGAGAGGAAGTGAAATGAAATGATGGATCTGAATTGTGTCAACGTGTGTGTGTGTGTGTGTGTTAAATGAGCTATTGAGACGGTCAACCGCGACACACACACAGACACTTCCTTGCTGCTCAGACGTTATGTCTCCTCAGACAAATATCACAGGAAGTGGTGTGTTTCACATTCAGAGTTGAAGAGAATCAAAGAGAATCTTGTGCGTGTGAACAGCAAAGAAACTGAGAGAAGCGACTTACAATTCACCAACATAACACCCAACAAACGTTCTCATGTGGATCTTTCTCATTCAGTCACACAGGATGACAAAGCTGATATGTCAGAGATGCAAAGTGTGTGAACGCTCAGAGTGAGAAAAAGGTAGTTAGCTGACCTACTGCTCCCCCTGCAGGCAGACCGACTGAAAGGCAGCTAATGAGTAGGAAGTCCATATACAACACACAAGAAAATAGTTATAATATCATTTATTAAATTACAACAATACAAAAAGGGAAATATAAAAAGTAAATGTACAGCCCGAGGGTCTGGAAAATCTCAGTCCTTCCTTGTTTTGGGTTTTGGGGCTGAAACAGACAGAAAGTAAAATTCTGTTAAAGAAATGAAAAGAAAAAAAACAAGAAGAGAAGACAAAAAGAAGACAAGATCAGAAACAGAAGAACAGAAAACTGGAAAATACTGTAGCAAAGAAAAATAAAACAGAGTAGTACAAACTACAGAAAAATGGGAAAGAAAAGAATGAATGATAAAAGAGATTATGGGAAAGAAATGAAGTGTCCCTGTGTATTTTTTCAAAACTAAGAATAAGAGGGAAGAAAATGACAAAGGATTGAAAAGAAAAGGTGAAGAAGAAGAATAGTTCGTTTCTAATCACCATTTGGATTCTC
Source organism: Toxotes lorentzi (assembly GCA_037833715.1). Classification (NCBI taxonomy): domain Eukaryota; kingdom Metazoa; phylum Chordata; class Actinopteri; family Toxotidae; genus Toxotes; species Toxotes lorentzi. The sequence continues at coordinate 1,970,385 of JBBMJY010000011.1, forward strand.
CTGTTTGTAGAAAGTCTTCAGCATCTCTACAGCTTCCTCTGCTCTGTGACCTGAAACACACTAAATACACAGGACACACAGTCAAAGGTGTGTGCACACACAAACATTACATCCATCTGATGCATTGATCTGCTGCTGTAACAGCCTCCTCTCCTCTGGAAAGCTTTCCACCAGAATCTGGCTAAAAACAATCCACAAGCTTCAAAACACAAACACAGTGTTGTGCTTTCCAATGAGAAGACACACAAACACACACACAGATTTAAAAAACTACAACTAGACAAACATAAAAAGAAACCAAGGACAAACACAGACCTTGAATGTGGTCCCAGTCTGAGGTAGGTTTGCAGACGACACATCCAGAACCGAACCGCAGCCTCCAAAGCGCTCGTTCCTGCACCCGTACACGACCACTGGGATATCTGACAGACAGTGAAGGGACAACGCTCATACACTCAGCACACATATACACACAAACAACAACATGCACACACAGGGCTAGAGGATACTGAGCAGGCGTAGGGCAGCAGCACACATGACGCACGGTTCCACGGTGACATACAGGGCGGTTCGCTTGCACACATGCCTCACATCCAGGTTGCTATGGCGACACCAGTCCATGAGCTGGTCCAAAGCAACCATCTCAGCATGACGGGTCGCCTGAAAAACACCACACGCCAACACACAGCACATGTAGAAGAAAACACACGTTATGCTTAGGTGTCATGTTCTCCTTGAGCTGGAGAAAACCTCATACAAAACCCCATTAGAAAATTCAAGTTTTAAGAGGTGAATGAAGCCTTAACCCCTGAAAACGATGGATAAAATGTCTTTACTATTTAGAAATTCCGATTAGTGAAACTTTAAAATGCACATGCAATGATTTATAAGCCCACACATCAAGTTAATGTGAACACTTGTTGCTTTTTTTTTTTTTTTTTTTTTTACATTTTTGGTCTCGTTGACTTCGTTCCGTCCTTTGCCCACGACTTCATTGTTATAGACCATCAGGCATCCAACAGGCACCTCTCCGTTCTCCAGAGCATCTTTAGCCTGCAGCAACACATTTACACGATATTTCCACTGAGTTTGTTTACATGTTTACATTTATTTCTATCCGTGTTTACACGCCTCTAACAGTGCCCAGGTTTCTGATCGTCTGTGTGGCGCGGTGGCGCGGTGTCTTGGAACTGGCTTTACAGGTGGTAAGAAAAAACAGTCTAGACTGGAGACTTGTCACCATATGATGTAAAT
>JBBMJY010000011.1:1971738-1986918 GCA_037833715.1 Toxotes lorentzi
TTCATATGTCGACCACAGAGTCTGTATTTACCCACCATGCCGAACGCGTTGGCCATCCACTTCTCCGTTTCCTCATCACTCGGATAGAAGCTCTCCGCTACAGCTGCTTTACTTTCTCCCTGCGTTCCCATGGTGACCACTACTACTTCTTAACTTAAACGAAACTCATTTCAGTCTCATTATGGTGACAGGCTGTAGCTTACCTCGCTTTTATTCACTTTTTGAAGCGTACGTAACACGCATTCACAGGCGAGGAGGAAGATAATATTAGACGGACCACTTCCAGACGTGAGCAGTCGATCTCCTCGATGGCGCCGTGCCGACGTTTTCGATGCGTCAAGTTGATTACACTTGACTAGATGTAGACAGGAAGTGGGGGATTGTTACCTATAAAATAAAAGCCTCAAGAATGACGCTTGTTTTACTGTTAAAGTGGGATCGAACTTGCTGAAACGTATACACAGAAAATTCAGTAACACTTTATTTCAAGCTCCCCTATTTAGTATTTATAAGCTGTATATAAACATTGGATAAATGGTTTACAACAGAAAATGTTGTAGTTGTAATCAGATTCAAACACGTTGCTAAACGTATAGCAACGAATTCACATCCCATATAATGTGCAATGAGCCATAAAACCTCTTTCAGTGAGATGCATCCCAGTTTACACACACTCATCGGCCACTTTATTAGGTACACCTGTACCTCGTTAACGTAAACATCTAATCCGCCAATCACATGGCAGCAACTCATGGCATCTGGGCATGTAGACACTGTGAAGAAGACCTGCTGCAGTTCAAACTGTGCTTCAGAGAGGGGAAGCAGGGTGATTGTCAACATACAAGGGGTCAATGTGTCCAAAGTAAGGACAATATTGGACGGTCCTTCACACCCTCTCCACCATGTGCTGATCAGTCACAGAAACTCGTTCAGCAACAGACGCATTGTTCCACACTGCACAACAGAGCGACACAGGAAATCATTCCCGCCTGTCGCTTTCAAACTATATAACTCAGACTCCTGTATACTGTGTATACATCACTTTTAAACCTTTAAACATCATACCTCATGTACATGCAAATATGAAGACGTTTTTGTTTTCTATTTTTATTTTTATTATATTGTTCTGTTTGATATTGGAGTATATGTATATCTTAAGGGGGTATTGCAATATTTTTTCTTTTATTTTCATTATACTTTTTTCCCACTTCATTTTTTCATATTTATTTTAGAAACATTTTTATCTCTTGGTGTACACATGCTCTGTGCAATTTTCTTCATTTTTAATTGGGAGTTTATACGTAACAAAGGAATTTCCTTACGGGGATCAATAAAGTTTTTCGGATTCTGATTAAGTGACTTTGAACGTGGCCTGGTTGTCAGACAAAATTTGTTTTTATTGCTTGTGAATTAACACAGTAACGGTTATTTGATAGTCACATTTATGATAGTCAAATTTCGAATGACTGAAGTTCGACCACATATCATCTTTAGTTTTATTTTGTAAGTATGAACCGGAACTTTATCGTTTACTCTGCTCACGTTCATCGAGCACTTTTTTGACAGCTAGCATGTTAGCGAGGAGATGCGACTTAGCCGAAACTCTTCACATAACATGTCCGTGAAATAGTCCGCATAAAGTTAAAAGTGCGGAGTGTTTTTGGAGTTTTAGTTCGTGAACCCCTCACGGCTCGAGGATGTTTTCGTCTGCCTGGAATTTTGTTAAACGCCACAAAAGAAAATTTATTTTCGCCGGAGCTGTAGTTGGAGGTAAGTGGCGTTCCTGTTAGCTACTGGGCTAATAGTGGAGTGTAGCAACACGCCAGGCTCCGCAAAACTTGAAATAGAAATTCTCTACTTGCCAGGAAAACGGCGTGGCTTTTCAAATACATTTCAAGAGTGTTTAAGAATCAAGAGGGTTATTTATTTATTTTTTTAGTTCGGCATATATTTAGTCCACTAAGCGACAGAAATTTCAGCATATCTGTTGGTCCTCACCTCTCCCCGTGTGTGTTTTACTGGAAACGAGCTATGGCAGAACCAGGTGATCAATAAATAAAATTTTACTAACATTAACGTGGCGTAGTAAGTTGTTTGTATACCGAGTTAGAAAAAAAAAACTTCCAACGGTCTAAGGAAAGAAAAATGAATGAAGTTTGGCGTGACGCTCCATTCACTAGAACAGCGCTTAGTGATGCTAATTGTTAGCATATTAAGTGATTTTCAGGTAAACACTGGCTTCCTTTTCTTTGCATGACAACAATCAAATGACTCCTTATTTGTTGCTGATCCCCAGGAGTGTACTTCCTGGGTAAATATGCCCAGAAGAAGATCAGAGAGCTCCAGGAGAAGGAGGCGACGGAGTACATTGATCAGGCAAGAAGGCAGTTCCACTTCGAAAGCAACCAAAGGACCTGCAACATGACTGGTACCCACTTTACACATGTTCCCCTGAATAATAATATTCATATCATCAGGATCAGCACTAAAATGGAAAATTCCATGTTAAGCATGTCCAGCAACACAAAACATTTTTGGTTCGACTGTTTGTGCCGTGTGTTTGTGTGTCACAGTGCTGTCCATGCTCCCTCCACTGAGAGAAGCCATCATCGGTCAGCTCAACTCAGAAAGTCTCACTGCACTACTCAAGACCAAGTGAGGAAAACTGCCTTTTACTATCGGAATCAGTGGATTCAAACTATTTCTAATCTGCAAATAGTGAAATAAAACTGCAAAGTGTAGTGTGACTCAGTAAATAATGTAACATCAACAGTAATGCTGTTTTCTTTCACATCATCTCACAGACCAGGTAATAAACTGGAGATCTGGGAAGATTTAAAGATCATCAGTAAGTTCTTTTCCTCTCTAAAGCAAATTAGTTGTAAATGCAGTACAAAAACAAAAGGATTGCTAAGTTTAACTTTCCAGTTGCAGTTGTTAATTATTATTATTATTTTATTTATTTATCTTTTTTTCAGGTTTCACCCGCACTATTGTGGCAGTGTACAGCACCTGCATGCTGGTTGTTTTACTGAGAGTCCAGCTGAACATCATCGGAGGATATCTGTACCTGGACAACTCTGTAGGAAAGAACGGAACGGTGAGGCAGGAAATGAGTGTTTGTAAGAGTTTACATTACAGTGTGAGCTGTCTGTTTCTGTTTGCATTGACTGCGACGTCTGCTCACCCACCCTGATGCTGTGTCTCTGATGTACAGCTGTATTTGGTTTAAAAGCTTGTGAGCAGAGGGAACAGTGAGTGTTGAAGATATTTAATGCTTATTTACATCTGTTTATTACGTGTGTCATCTTCCAGACTCCTCTTGCTCCCCCAGATGTCCAGCAGCAGTACCTGTCCAGTATCCAGCATCTACTAGGCGATGGTAGGATGCACAAACACACTATGATCACATAAATGCACATCACTGTCTAACCCTGTCCATCCCTGTTTACCTGAGTCTGTCAGTGTTAAGAATCCTCCTCCACTGGCCTCTCTCTCTCTCCCTCTCTCCCCCCTCTCTGTGTTCAGGTTTGACAGAGTTGATGACAGTGGTGAAGAAAGCTGTACAGAACTCACTGGGAGGGTGAGTATCTCAGCCTAAGAAACTGTGTTGTGTGAATCATTTAGTTTATAAAACGTCAGACAACAGTTACATTTCCATCATATGTCCCTGCAGTGTATGGTGACATCTTCAGATTGTGTGTTTTGCATTTGTGAGGCTGACACCAAAAAAATGTTTGACATTTTTCCTTCCTAGTAGTAACTGTCCATTAACCAGTTGGATTAGTTGAGTAATTGTTTCTGCTCAGTTTTTCAAACTAATCATCTGCCTCTCTGTGCTGTATACAAATGCTTCTTTTGTGTTGTTGACATGTGAACTCTGTGTGTGTCTGTCTCCAGGGTGTCTCTGAAGCAGAGTATGTCCCTGCTGGAGCTGGAGCAGCAGCTGAGCTGGATCAGAGCGGAGGTGGAGGCGGGCTCTGAGCGGTCGCTGTCCTGGTACATGCTGGCTGATGACGGGAACGCGCTCGCCGACCAGGTGACTACACACTGACTACGTCTGAAAGCAGCTTTTTCGAAAACTGCTCTGCAGTATGTAACAGATGTTCTCTTCTCTCCAGGCGTGTGGGTTGACAGAAAACGATGTTATGACCATCAGACTGTTAAATGAGACCAGAGACATGTTGGACAGGTAAACGCCTTCATCATTTAAACTTGCGTGTGTTTACATTTGTAAACTTTGTGATTCTGATGTGTGTATTTGTGACCACAGTCCAGGCTTCACCACTGTCCTAAACGCCTGTCTGAACCGGGGCTTCTCTCGTCTTCTTGACAACCTAGCCGAGTTCTTCCGCCCGCCTCCTGGTGACTGCACCCCCAGCTTTGCACCTGATAGGTGAGCTGCTTGAATGACACACCTGCTGATCAGTAATCAGCATGTCCTAGTTCAATACTACATGGTGAACTGTATTGTATTTACATTTTGCTTTAAGTGTTTAAGTGTTTTTTAAGTTAACATTCAAGTTTTTACCACAGATGAGATGTTGAATATCAATTAAAATGTTTGATTTGATACAGACAGTTTTTTTGTTTTGTTTTTTTAATATGTGCATTTTATGTTTGTATTTTTGTTTATATGTGTTACAGCTAATATACAGTAGTTTGTTTGATGTTATGTATTTGACAGTGTGCCATATAAAAGTGTTGTATAAGCCATTCATGTTATCTTATGTATCATAACCAGCTAATCTGTAGTGGTGGTATTTGTGATTCTATTCGTTAACATGACTCCTCTCGTCCGTGTGTGCGCTCAGTCTATCTGCAGTCTGTCTGCCGCTGGCGAAGATCATCCCCATCATCAACGGTCAGATCAACACTATCTGCAGTGAAACTCCCAGCCACTTTGTTCAGGTAAAATCAGTCCCAGTCAGTGCATCGGTCAACAGTCAGTAACCCACCAACAGTAGTCAAACAAATCCCAACCGCTGGCACAGAAAACAGGCGCACTGGCTCGAAATCTGAAAACAATCTGTTTGCTTTTCTTTTAGTTTTATTTTTATTTTTTTTCCTCTGTCTGCTGAGTCATTGTGTTCCAGTCACAAACAGATTCATCATAATACACTGGGGGAAAAAAGAACAGATGATTCCCAGTTTATTTTTTCATGTATTCAAGTGCAGACTCCACAAACCAGGAAGTTAATACTGTAATTTTAAAAATGAAAGCACAGTTAATAAACATGATCAGCCATTTCTTTAGTCTGTTATTTTTCTGGAAGCATCACTAACTTTGTGCTTGTCTCTTTGCAGGACCTGCTGTTGAACGATCAGGTGAAGGAGTTTGCAGCCAATGTCTACGAGACCTTCAGCATGCCGCAGGAGCTGCAGAAATAATCAGCCAGTCATGAGGAGTAGGAGAAGAGAGGGAGAAAAACAAATGATAAAAGCCGTGTATGGTTTACCCCTCCTCCGCTCAATGAGACACTTCTCTCCTCAGGATCCTGTGGACTTTTCGCTCTGCGACGGTGAAGATTTGTGACAAAAACGTCCACAACAAAGCATTCACAGGAGCATCTGTGTCCCCTCTGTGAACAGCACTGGTAGAGGACGAAGAGACCTGCGCTGGGTTTGTAGTCACAGCAGAGCTGTGAAAAACCCTGGGACCACTGCATTATGGGAACTAGTGTCTAGTTTAAGCTGGTAATGTGGTTTTAATTCAGCCTGACAGGTGGGAAACAAGTGGGGAAACGCTAAAACTGTCTAAAGGTGCATTGAAGGATCAGGCACTGCTGTTAAGTCGATCTCCACAGTTTTTGAACGAGATGATGAGATGAATTCAAAGAAATCAGTTTAATTTGTTTATTACAGATTTTTAGGATGACTTTCCCCTTTTCTGTCAGCGTTGGTGTTTTTTTTTTTATGTCCATTCACGACTACAACTGTTCAGTCTGCACTTTGGCTGCATGTTTCAAGATCAGAAGGGTTTACAATGTGTTAGGTTTTCTTTCCTTTAATCAAACACTAAATCCTGCCAGTAGGTGTCACTCTTCCTCAGCTGTTGTGGGAATCCTTCTGCACTTCATTCCAGTTTTGTTTCTCCTGATAAGTCAAAGTAAATTCAATCAACAATTGTTCAATCAAAAGTTGATTCCATTTTTGATAATATTGGTTTCACATCTCACAAATTGGAATGAAATCCTTTGGCTTGAAGAACAGTGTTTTTTTTTTTTTTACTGAATTTGTGTGAATGTGACATCTTGAAGAACTGAAATGATTTGAGTCGTATTTGTTGTATTAAGCAGGGCTGCAATGACTATTATTGATTAATCTGCTGATTATTTTTCTGATTAAACATTTTGGCTGTAAAATGTTCAGTTTATGGTCCTGTGACAAAGAAAAGCAAATCCTCATATTTAAGAAGCTGTAAACAGCAAATATTTAACATTTCCTCTTTAAAAAGTTACTAAAACAATTATTTGATCAAAATTGATTGACAACGATTAGTCGACTCATTGTTGCAGCTCTAATTACAAGACTGTTATCCAAAGCCCTGAAAAGTGGTACAAGTCTATAAACTGCACAGTGGTTCTCAGTCCTGTTCCTCTCTCCCAAGTGCTGCATGTTCTCTGACTCTTCGCACTCTCTCAGCGTCTGATTAGCTAAAAGCACATCAGGTGTTGGCGAACTCACCTGATTCAACTTGTTGTCGATGGAGCAGGTGGAGTCTGAGTCAGTGAGACGAGGTGAAGGTATCGTCATGCATCACAGTTCCTAGTTTCAGCCGATCAGACTGATTGTCAGTGACGTGTTTCATGTGCCGTCATGGAAAGTTTACTTTATTTTCTGTAACTGACTTCTCTGTCAGCGGCTCATGAGGAAGTCCATAATAAAATGAGAAGTTTTATTCAGCCTTTGACAAATCTGTTTTAGGTGATGAGTTCGGTTCAGTTCTGTGTCTTGAAAGGACAAAACTTCCAGCTGCTAAAATCCTCTCATTAGTTGAACAGATCCTGTGATAAAATAATAAAATTAAGCAAAACTTCATTCTCAATTTAACTAAATTGGAAGGAAAAAAAAATACTTATACCGCTTTAGTGTCTGGTGGGATTTACCTGGACAGAAAATCCACCTCAGATTTCTGTCACCGTTTCCTTCTCAGGACATGAGAACACATCAGGTGACAGTTGTGACTCAGTTCCTGATTCCTCGGTTACGTCAGAAACACGGTCAGGTGAGAATGTAAGACTTTGTATGTAATCAGTGACGTTATGCCTTTTTGAAGCTTAATGTCCTGAATGACAGCTGAAATGTATGTTTGCTGAAATTTTTTGAAGAGATAATAAACAATATAATGTGATTTCATTTACTCTGATTCTTTTCTCTGAGCAGGAGTTTGTCCAAACTACTAATTATTTTGGTTAACTAAGTGATAAGGTTTCACTTGGATGCTTCAGTTATTCTACAGGTAACGAAATGTTATTGTGTCAACAGGTGGCGCCGTCCTGCAGCAGGAAGCTGATTCACCATGAGAAAAGATCCAGTGGAATGGAAAATACTGGTCTTGGAAAACGACTGAACTGTTAAAGCTCTGATTCAGCGCGCTGTAGATTTTGCAAAATGGAAATTTCATAAAATTGGCTTGGGTGTGTTATTCCAGACAATCATTTGTTTCCGTTGTGGGTTTTATGGAGAAACTGAACTTGACATCACCAGTTGAACAATTTAAAAAAAAATGTTTAACTGGATCCCAAAGGGAATGCATGGACGGCTCTGATGAAATACTGGATTTACTGAGAATTAAGAATTCTCATGAAAACATATCAGACAAAACCAACATCACAACCTGTTAGAAATCTGTGTGAGTCTGTACTTGTACTGCTTACGTTGTGAAGATATACATTTTATTTTCTCTTTCAAGTTGTTGTAGGGACCTGTCGTCTATTATTATTATATTAGTTTGAGCACTTGGTTTAAGGTTCAGGCCAGAGTAAGTCTGTGTGTGTTTGTGTCTCTCTGTGTGTATGTGAATGCTCTTGTAATATTTAAGATATATTTTGTGGATTAACTTAATGGTGAAGTAGTGTATTTTTGTTTTTGTGAATTTGTGTATTCCTTATTTTTGTGTTTTGATGGGAACTACTTAACATTGCACAAATTGTGTGTAACACAATGTATTTGCCTGACAGAGTGAGACACTGACGGAGAGGTTTTGTTTTGTGTTGTTCTGGAGTTCTGTTGTTTTGCTGCAGTTATAAAATGTGGAACAAGTCGGACAGAAGTTGTTCCCATGCTTTTTCTTCTACTCATTATCTTAAGTTTGATCTAGTGCTGAAACTTGTTAAATACTATTTATTATAATATTATGATTATGAATTATTATTCAGTGGTTTAAAGGTTAGAGAATCTGGCTTGTGACCAGAGGGGGCGTCGCTTCAATCCCTAAACCAGCAGGATAAATCTGGGCAGAAAAAGTGGAAGAGCAGCACTCGGCCCTTCCTCATTATTACCACAGACGTGTCCTCGAGTACGTCAAGTTAACTTCCCAGTGCTGCAGCACATCACACTGTGGGTGTCCAACTTGGCTGTGATGTCTTTTATGAAATTCAGTAATCTAAGCAAAATGGAACAAAAAAAAAATTGATTAAAGATAAAAATTAATAAATAATTAGAGGCCAAGCTGTCGCTGAAAGGTTAAATTATTAGGATCAGGGTTAGAAAAAGTTTTGCTTTTAAGTCAAATACATACCGTATGTACATATTGACCTACTTTTTTTCCAGTTATGCATAAAATTCAGAGTCACAGCCCAGACTCTAAACTACAGAACCATGAAAGGCAGACGTGAATGCATGCTTACAAATCACTCTAACAATATAAAAAGAAGAAGAAAAGCTTAAAGTTACTTTGTAGATTAAGATGTTAACCTGGTACTGTTTTCCAGTTGCGTGTCATGTTCTGAAGTTCAACATCAGCAGGGGTTTCAGATTTGGGTTATTTGAAACTTAGTTGACAGTTTCAGGAAATATCCCGCTGAGAAACTTTAATGTTTATCAGGTTGTGAGGGGGAGCATCTGAACACATTGTTTGTTGAGGTCTGGACTGTGTTGTTTTTCAGAGGATTTAGAGTTTCGGTCAGGGCTTTGGGTCATCTGAAGGGCACGCATCTTCCCTGAATCACATTCTCCACAAGTTTCAGCCTAAACAGTTTCTCTCTCAGTCAGGTGGCAGAAACACTTTTTTTGTATTTTCATGTACAGTGTGTTTTTGCCAATTAAAAACTTGTTTTCCTTATAGGACAAATTTTCCCACAGATGTCCCCTTCAGTGTGGTGTGTGGTGACAAATCATTCTCAGTGGAGCTTTGAAGAAACCGTTGGCAAAGGCTCTTATCAAGACGAAGGTGCAAGAAGTGCAAACAATGGAAAAAGCCAGCAGACAAAACATCAGCAGCAATGAGAACAAAAGAGACGTTGCACACAAGTACAAGGTTCAGAGCAGGAGCCGAGAGGAAGGAGGAGGCAACGAGACACCAATCAATCATAAACTTTATTGATTTATTATATTTCAGACAAATGTTTGACACGAGGCTCTGGAAACTGAATGACAAATATTTTTTAAACTGTTGATTTCAAACCAATTTTAGACAAATGAACATAGGGATGTGTGTGTGTGTGTGTGTGTGTGTGTTAAGTGTGACTCAAAAGATGACTTCATTTTCTGTCCTGACCTTCTCTGACGTTTTACCTTATAAGGAGGACTGAAGAAGGCCTGCTTCTTTTCTCTGTGGGTGGATTAAATGGTTAAAAGAATAAAATATTACATTACATTATGAACTGAGCTGCAGCCCTGTGTTAGAGAAGTATAGATTTGAGTTTCTTGAGATCTTCATACAATTGAGGCTGAGGCTGAATCTGATATGTAAATGAATTCCTCATTCAAAGATGGTACTGTATCATGGTGTTTCTCTTTCTTTTAAACAGTGCGGAGTCACACTGAAATGAGTCTTCCTTCTGGTTTCAGTGGACAGTCTTAGTGTCTCATGATGGCTTGGATTTTTATTGTAAAGGCTTTTTATTTCTCACGAGAACAGAAATACAGAAAGGAACTCTGACTAACACTGGTTACACAATATATATAAGGATATTTCATGAGAAACAAGCTACAAAGAGCATTAGACTGAGGACACTAAAAAAATAAATAAATACAATTAAAAAAGGAGTGGGAATTTACAGGTAAACAAATTACATTAAACTAAACCAGTTTAAATTTAAAATAAATTAAATCTAAATTAAGGGAAATAAAAATTTAAAAGACATTAAAAAAAACAACAAATCAAGTAAGTTCAAGTAAACAATTTGAATAAATTCAGGATGAGCTTTCTGATAAAAATAGAAGATGATAGAGATACTTCTATGGGCTCATATGGGGCTGGAAGTCAGAAGTGTAGGAATGTTGTTATAATTTAAAAAAAAAAAGAAAGAGATATTTCACTTTGCCATGTCATGGAGTTACTAATGGAAAATTAGAGGCACAAGAAACATAATGAAATAATGAAAAAAGTAGAACAAGAAAACTTTTTTGTGTTTGCATTTTACTTGGGACACACATATTGACAGATACATGAGGGCGGCTTTTGTTATGACTAGACTTTCAAGACTCACACATGCACCCACATTTGTTTTGCCACTTAAGAGACACTAACTTGCCTTATAGTACATTTATTCCCTGGAGACCTGTCCTAACCTAACCCTAATCCTAAACTCATCAGAACATCAAGAGTCTAAACCCTAAGATTTAATGGTTTACCTTGTGGGGACCTGCTTTTTGTTCCCAAATAGGAGGTGAGTCCCCACAGTGTGACTCTGTGAACATACTTTGTGGGGACCCTGTGAAATGATGTAGTCCTCAGCCTCTTGACTGGAAAACTAAACCCTCAACCTAACCTTAGCTCAAACATTAACCCTAACTAGGTCCTAACCCTCAAACAGCCTTTTGAAGAACGGAGGATCAGTCAGAATGTCCTCATATCAGTGTAATAAGTTCAAGAACACACACGCATACACTTTGTCAGATGGTTAACAAAGGGCCACGTGATGAAAAATGCCATGTGGTTCAAAACACTGTGTGTGTGTGATGAGTCTGACATTCGGTAAGTTTCACAGAGTTTCATCACAGAGCTGCCAGTCAGCTGCAGCATCATGACCTTGTGACACACTCTGCTTAACAGAAGAAAACTGACAACACTCCTCTGCCGATTGTCTAATAGTTGGGTATGAGACGTGCCACTGGGCCAGTCACGCTGATGAAATAATTTTTTGCTTCCAAAAATAGAGCACAAGCCCCACATAAACATGCCAGATCATGCAGGGCAGCAGAATGGAGGCTTTGTTCCACAAAAAAAGGCCTTTATTTGCTGAGTAACTGTTTGCGGTGAGGCAGTCTTCCATGAAAGCGTTGCTGGACAGAGACATGTTCAACACAGCAAAAACAGGTTGAGCTCAAATTAGCCTGCACCACATGACTGCATGTCACCTTTTGAACTTTTGTCATGTTGCTGTTTGTTCCTTCTCCACAGTGAGTGATCATCTTTGCCCGGTTTGTGGAATAAAATCTGGAAAGTCCCCTGTTGTTGAGCTGAAAGTCTGAGCCACTGGTGCTTTTAACGCTGTCTACCTACATGATGCTGCTCATTTCAGAACCAGTAACCTATAATACAACAGGGGCAAAACATAATGGATGGGAACAGGTAGTTCCTAGTTGTCTTTAGAAACTTTGAAAAACATGTTATGCTACTTGATTATGTTGAAATTCTGTTAAAACCCCAGATGGCGAATACGTTTGAATTGTCAATCATCTCTATTGCTGTTCTGATGCTCAGGAAACAGAGAAAATAGTTTGTTTGTCTCAGCACAGACTCTGATTTCATGGTAAAATAAACCACAAACGTCTGATCAGCCTATAAAATATATATAATCATCAGGGCCATGTGTATTTTTTAAATCCAGAGTCCAAATTCCCCAACACGACCCCAAACCCTGCAAAGGTGTTAAATTGTTCAGATTTTATGTCCTTTTTTTATGTTTCCTTTTGTTAGTTAGTGAAAGTCTAAACTGTGATTCAAAGTGCTCTGCACATTGTCAGGTATATAATTCTGTAATTATAATTCTTACAATTTCTGATGTTTTTTTCTTTTAGCCTGAAACAGTCAAATTATTATTATACAGAGTCTCAAAAAATATGAAATCAACCTGGAAACAGCCCTGTGTGTAGTTTGTGTTTACTGTTAGTGACAGAGACAATTAATTTTTTTCAAAGTATTTTGACTTATGGGGAAACATCTTCAGTTTGTGATATAACCTGAGATCCTATCAAAGGTCAGCATCACTGTAAATGATCCATTTTCATGACTCCTTCACCAACAAGCACCATAATAGCCTCTGTTTCCACTGTACCACTGACTAAATGATTACCTTATTTGAGGACAAAAATTTTTGCCCTTTAGATCCTTATTTACAGAAATTTCCCCACCCCCTCACATTTTCAACAGTTGATGCAGGAAGTGGGCGACAACAACAACAAAGACTCATTCTCAACCCCCAAATAGGAGAAAAGAGCATTGTGGTCGGCTGTAAATCAGGTTACATAATTCCAGTTAAATTACTTAAATATCAACTTTAGATTTTGTTCTGTAAAAACATTTAGAGTTTCATTTTCTGAAATTTTCTTAATTCAGTGTAAATTCCTGTGGCTCTGGCAGAGTTCAAGGGACTGAATATTAAAACAAGGCAGAGAAGGACAGCGCTCGTTTAAGTGAAGATGCTCATACACTATATCTGTCACATGGCACGAGGATGCTGTCAACGCAAACTCTTCTTCTTAGGTCAGCATATTAACAATTTTGCACAGCACTTCTTTGTTTTTGTTTGTTTGTTTCCCATTAATTTGGGGAGCATGATGTGACAGAAATTATAATTTCTAAATTGATTAAACATTAAATACATACAAAACAGCATTCATTATCCACACACATTAATCTTTTCAATATATTTTAAGAATTTTATTTGTTCCCCCAGCCCCAGTAAAGTTTGGGATTATAAAATAAAACACGAAACAATAAAACAACCAGCCAACACCAGTACCTGTGTACCTGTGGTGTAGAACCAGTATCACTGGAACCAGGACAGTCAGACAAACAAAGGTTTGATCCCTCTCTGTGAAACCTGCTGGGTGACATGGTGACTCAGATCATGTGATCTCTGAGCTGGCATCAAGTTTTTGCAGAAACACTGCCGCACATGGCTCCTGGCATGAGCCAGTGTTTGAAAATTTCCCCCCCGGGGAGCAATTCCTATAGAGAGAGAGGATCTGCGTTGATCTCATCAGGTGTGTTGGTTCTTCCACAACTTTCCATCATCACTCAATGACTCAGCAGGTTTGTGTTCACCTTAAAATCTGCTTGTGTTTATATTTCAGGTTTGTTCAAGGTCACAAGTCACGATGAGAAGTTCACGTCCAAACAAAAGGCTAAAGGTTAATTTCTGCCTTTTATACAAATACCGCTGACAACTTCATAACTTTACCACTGCTACGATTTCTACTACAGCTGTCATTACACCAAGTTCTAATACGACTGAAAACTGTTACAGTTACTGTTCTACATACATGCTACTGTAAATATTATTACCACTAATACTGCAAAGATTACAACATGCAGCACAACAAGAGAAAATACTACTACTACTGCTACTTTTACTGCTTCAATAAATAGTTGTTCTGTTACTAATATTACTACTTTTTTAATATTAATAAAACAAATTTAAAACTACTCCAGTTACTAATATTACTCTTACTGCTTCTACTGGTACTGAGACTAGTGCTACTATACACTTATTAATACTACTGATCTACTGCTACTAACCACTACTACAAATACTGTAACAGCTACTAGTAGTAATACATCTAGTACTGCTGTTAAAGGAAAAACTACTACCCACTGACTATCACTGCTTCTACCTACGTTACTACTGGGCTTGTTATCACTTCTACTTCTGCTATTAACACTTAGAAACCATTACCGCTGCTATTGTTGTGATTACTGTAACCTTACCAGTACTATTGCAGCTCCTAGTAGTAATGCTACTGCTGCTGCTACTTTTCTCAGTAAAATACTTAACTGAACATCATACTGACGAACAATAAGGTGGTATAACTATGGTACATCTATGAGTAGAAGAACTCACATTCAAACATAAGTAACAGTAACATACAGCATTCACAAATATAATAGGAAAATTCATAATAATGATGATCAGCTTCAGTTTACATTTAGATATTCTGCTACAACCTTTGGTCCTGTGCTCTTTCCTGTTGGTGTTGCTAAGAGCATTTCTGTTAATACAACTGATGATCTTTGCAAGCTAAAACAAATCCACAAAAATATGTGAAAACCTGTTTGGTCTCCAGACCTCGCCAGAAAGAAAAAAAAAGAAAAGAAAAGAAAAATACAGAACGAATGAAAAACACTAGCACAAAACGAAATAATCACTGAAACTGAGTCAGCAGTTCAGATCACAGTTTGTAGTATCAACAAACAGACAGTGACGGGGGATGATAGGTAAACAATAGCTGGGTATTAATGTGACTCTATCACACTGGGTTTAAATTGCCTTTGCAGCAGTGACTCATAGCTACTGGCAGTGAATCATACACAAGACACTGAGATCATCCTCTTACTTTTCTTTACTGCTTTCTATCCTCACTTGTGTTTAAGTCTGTCGTTCCCTTTCTCAAGTTCACTTTCTGCCTCTCAGCTTCGTCATTTACTGTAACTGCAGTAAGGGCAGGCTCAGGGCATCTGTGTGTTTGTGTGTGTGTGTTTCTACATTATTGATTCCCTCTGAGCCCCAACCATGCAGTAATCTGTGTGCTGCAATCTGATTGGCTGGCTGATGTCAGGCACCATTACCTGACAATCCAGGCTCGTGCTGATTGGACACTGTAAAATCCCTCGTTTCAGATTCATGATGATACAGACTGAGGTCACACTACTGATCAGAGAGGTGATGTCACCTCACCTGAGCAATCTGATTGGCCCAAACTGACCCACAGACCCAGATAGATAGATAGATAGATAGATAGATAGATAGATAGATAGATAGATAGATAGATAGATAGATAGATAGATAG
>JBBMJY010000011.1:1987018-2039610 GCA_037833715.1 Toxotes lorentzi
GATAGATAGATAGATAGATAGATAGATAGATAGATAGATAGATAGATAGATAGATAGATAGATAGATAGATAGAAAAAGAAAAGCTAATGTGGTGTGGGTGAAAGCAGCACACCCATTCCTCGGTGCTCTAAGGCTGTTAGTAAAATAAAATAAATCCTTCTAGATTTGATTCTTTTGACATGAGCTGAGATAAGAAGCGTTTGAATGGCATGGGACAATCTTTAATGTGAAAAAGGAAGTGCAAGCTAAAATGAAATTTGGTTGAATTTTATTTGAAGACATCAGATGAAGAATGAGAAGATGATGAGATGAGGTGGTGCAAGGTGAGATGAAATAAAAAATAAGATGAGGTACCTAAACATGAAATGAGACATGATGAACAAGACGAGATGACACGAAAGTAAATGAAATGACAGAAGAGAGATTCACCTCATCTATCATGACAGTTTTCTCTCCCTTACATGATAGCACATCAGCTGCTTTCAGCAATTAAAGGTACTGATATCTGCATTAAAATCAGTGATCTGTATCAGATAAACCAGATTTTGAGCTGCATCTTCTTTTTCAACTCAAATTCTTCACTTATTGTTTATACTTGAAACTGGACTTGATGAGATGTCAAACCTGATGTTAAACAGCATGACGACACAAAAACGAGCAGGGATGTGATGAAATGAGTCATGATTACATAAGTTGGGCTGAGGTGAAACCGTGTTATGAAAAGAGAGATACTGAAAATAGAGTCACATGTTAGCTCCGCTCTGCAGCCTGAAATCTGCAGTGTCATGCAGCCTGAAAACATGTGAGAGAAACAGGAAGAAGGAAAGCAACTGAAACAAGGTGACACTGCTGGGAAAGAATGAACACTAACAAACATGCTGACTCATAATTAGCAGACTGAAACAGAGGCTGTCGAGTGAAAACAAGCTTGAGATTTGTGTTTACAGTCAGATATCAAGACGGAAATCAGGAAGCAGATTGGCTTCAAGAGAAAATTAGTAGGAGCCTAAAGTTAAACTTTAACTGTGATGAGGGAGCAGCAGCTTCAGAGGTAAGAGGAGTGATTCCTCCCTCAATCAGGTCACACACATTAGTTTTAATAGAAATTTTCCTCTGAATTTTACGTTTTGAGGCCTGAAAACCAACTCTCTAAAATCCTTTTTGTGTTTGTATCTTCAGGTTTTGAGTCAGTCTTCATTATTTTTTCCTGTCTCTGTTAAATTGAATAAAAACGTATTAGTATAAAATGTACAGATGCTAAAATGTCATCTGTGACTATGAGTCTATTTACAGTCACATAGTACTGTTGTTATTATCCACATAGTGATGTAATGTCTTTTTACATCAAAGCTTTGCACCTCCTGTAGTATTTTTACGTCACTGACACTTAAAACAGTGCGTGTGTGTGTGTTTTTTTGTGTTGCAGCTGCTGAGGCCACAAAACCCAGTTTACACATGATCTAAAAATAACAGTACGGAGCCGCAGAGGATGTGATGCCACGTCGAGCCGAGAGAGTCGTGGCCTCTGGGGCCTGGGAATCCTGGGATTCGTCCCGTTCCAAGACAGTGTTCCCTTTTATGTTTCCTCACAGTGCTGTGGTTCAACTGTAAGTGCAGATATGAAACATATGAATGAGTATAACTCAGGGAAAATAAGTTTATTTGGACTTGAAAGTAAAAGTAATTTTCAAATCACCTTATATACAAA
The DNA here is from genome assembly GCA_037833715.1 of Toxotes lorentzi. NCBI lineage: Eukaryota > Metazoa > Chordata > Actinopteri > Toxotidae > Toxotes > Toxotes lorentzi. Next base: position 1,988,728 of record JBBMJY010000011.1, read on the forward strand.
ACACTTTACTCATCTTCTAAGTTTTATTTTATCGTAAAACGTCTCTTTTGTTAAATGGTAGTTTGAACCAGTGCAATTCCAAATGAAGATATCAGGATTTCATACTCTACAGAGTAAAAGTAACAGATTTATTTTACTTTATTGACTCCTTGGTGACCGTTAGAAACAATAAAGTGAACAAAAGAGGAAAACTTGAGTATAGTTACAGTATATATACAGACTGAGTAAGGAAACAAGTGGAGGGTGTAAAGTCTTCAGAGTGGGACGCAGCCCTGGCAGAGGTTTCCCTTCTCTCCTCTCCCTCTCTCTCTCCCTCTCTCTCTCCCTCTCTCCCTCTCTCCCTCACTCCCTCACTCCCTCACTCCCTCTGCCTATCTGTCTGCGTTCCAGGGGTGGAAGTCCACAGGGCGTGAAGGTGTCGTCACCGTGGTAACAGCCATGTAAACATAAACAGAGGGGTTAGTAGAGCAGGTTGAGAGGAACAGGGGCCTCAGTCAGGGATCCACTTACACACCAGTAATTATGAATGAGCGTGTTCAGCTGGGCAGAGGATTCACGGGAAATCAGTTAGAAAACAAGTGACAAGTTTCTCCTGAGGCAACATGTTTTGTATAAACACTATGTTTTGCATGAATCCGCCTTTTTTATGGCCAGTCTGTTGCTTAGAAGTCATAGTCTTTCTAAAAGACAGCTCAATTAATCCTGGATTTATTTTTTACATTTTTTTAGGCTTTTATAAGATGAGCAGATGAACAACACCTTCAGGAAGATTAGTTTTATTTTTGTGTTTTTTTTTTTCACCATGTTGTGTCCTTTGCTGGGAATTGTAGGGCTTTAGTGACCACAGCTTTTCAGATTTTTAGACTCATGTTTTAAAACTTAAAAAAACAAATAACCCCGCCAACGCTGAGAAGTCTTCATGCTATATTAGACGATCATAATTTTTCTGTAGTTTGGGGGAAAATAAGGAATGATGTGAGACTCTTAGAGAAAAAAGAAACATGTTTAGAATTTAACGTTTAACGTTTTTTTTTTTGTTTGTTTGTTTTTAGATTTCTTCATGATGTGGATTCGTGGTAAATAGACCTGGATGATCACATTATTCAGATTGTTCAGGTTATGTACATTCAGGTAAATAGACCAGAGTTGGATTCATAACTTTTCAGCAGATTCTAAAATGTTTTGTGTTTTTACATTTAGCTTCAAAACGAAGTTTTAACGAAACCATCTTGTGTAGTCTGCTGTGTGCAGTGCACCTGATGGGTGCTTGAATGAAACATGGACGTGCACAGGTGAGATAAAAGTTGTTCATATTTAGTTACACAAACATTTGCATCATGGAGTCTTTGCCTGTTGCAGCAGGAAGAAGAGATCGAGCCTTTGAAAATAATTCAAGTACGTTAATGGTTTAAGTTGTGACTCATCCTCACACTTCTGCTGACATAATAATTAATTGTCATTTATGTTATTTATCATCAGCAGCGCACAAAATAAGCAGGCAACAAAAAAAGAACCCTGCAAAACATCTCTGGAACGAAAACCTGTCAGGTTTCATTCTCAGTTCAACAGTAATTTGTCAAAAGGTGCAGCGTCAGAGCAAACTCTGAGGAACTTCCACTATCGTGGCAGAGACCCGACATGGAAATATCCTGTTTTCCTGTTCAAACCTGGAGCTGATTGTTGCACCTGTGAGTTTCATCTTACTGCAGCAGGAAATTAACATGTGGAGTGGCACATCACATGTTCTTCATCAGCAGAAAAAAGCAGAAATTCATTTTCACAGAAATACACATCAGATGAAGGAGGGAACAAATAAAGGAATGCACCTTCAACTGAAGCAGCTATGGCATTATAAATAACTATGACCGGAGCAGCTGGAGCATGTTGGTAGAAGGAGGGGTGCTGAGGAGGAAAAGGGAAGGAGGAGGGAGGAAATATGGAAGTGTGGTGGGAAGGAAGTCGAGGTGAAAGCAAAGAATGAAGAAATGGGAAGAACCAGTGGCAGAATTGTAAGAAGGAAGGAAGTGGAAAAACACTGAAGAAGAAAGGAAGGAATCCTGACTGGAGGAATGCAGGGAAAGAAGAAAGGAAGTAGTGAGAAATGGAGGAGGAATGTAGCAGAGGCAGCGCTCAACTATATTTCTCTGGCATGGTATCATCAGTCAGTTCTGCGTTCCCGTGCCGTGAGGTCGACCGGCCCGGTTTAGAGTCCCAAAACCACAACGTCACAGACTGCGTCACCAACAAACTATATTTACACTGCTGTGCTAATGTGCAGCTTCAGCTGCAAAGATACAAAGAGAGAGTGCATTCCTCCACTGAGGAGGCACAATACTGTCAGGGTGTTAGAAATCTGATCTGGACCAAAACACGCACGATGAGTAACTCTGTAACGGGCCTCAGATTTTTTTCATTCAAATCACTGCAGAACTTTTCACTGAATTACACTGAAAACTGATTTCATATCACAAACAGACAAGCAAATATTTGCATTTGAAGTAAGAAATGTTTGAATTTGGTGATTTTTTATTCCTGTTATTAATACACAAACTTGGTGTGATGGAGTTTGGCTGATTATTTTGTTTTCTTTTTTGCATTTTCTTATTTGTGTTTCACATCCATTCTCATTTGCAGTACTTTTATATTGATGTTGTTGTTGTTTGCTCTTCCCTCCTCGGTTCGGTTAAAACCGTGAAATAAACACCACAGAGATCCCCAGGGTGACCAGCTCTGACCCCTTTCACTGGCTGCAGCTGGTGGAAACATCTCGCTTCTTCTGTGTTGCATCATGACGGTCAGGAGACCACGGAGTGCCCACGGATAACATCCAGCTCGAAACATAAATGGGAGGAAACATGAATGGGAAAAGCAAGAAGTAAATTAAGAGGCTCCTTCTGTCACTTGCGCAATGACACTTTTGAGTATCTATGAAGAGTCAGAGCTGCAGACTTTTTCTCTGTAGAGTCAACACACACACTTTTCACACACTTAATTAAAGAACTCTGCTTCTGTCACTCATTTTCAGTACTGCTTTTTTCTTTTTTTAGCCATTTAAACCCCAGTACTCATTCAAAAAGATATTTAGCCTAATATTAAGGATTTATGTATTTTTATTGAATATAAGGTTTCCATCTATTTGGATCACACAGTTTTAACAAACACATTCTAACAAATTTAATGTGATGCATGTTTGTGAAACGCAAATGAAACTAGTAAGAATGAAATTTATGTAACAGCACTAATAAATCGTATGTGTCTTTAAAACCATGGAAATCTCCAGTAGTGCACACAAGTTCATATGACTCATCACACAGAAGCTTAGTGGTTTTGTGTTTTTGCATATTTGTGTACTATCACATAGGGTTTATAAGTATTTACAGTTGTTTCACTACAGTTTCTCTGATCTGATTTTTCTGTTGTATTGCCTTCCTGTTCATTTGGCTGCTCTGACTCCTGCACCACAGCAAACGACAACAAACTTGTACAAATACACATATACTTGGTGAATAAAGTCGGATGCTGAAACAGATCAAATGAGAAAATGTAACTAGCTAATTTGGCAAAACCCCTGAAAAAAAAAAAGAAATGAGTGATGGGAAGTTATGACTGGTAACCAGGAATCTCCGGGCTGCCTGCTTTGACCTGCAGCAACATCTCGCTCCTTTCTTCCTCTGTTGCTTCATACCAGAATTTACTGTGAAGTTGGCAGAACAAATTATGAGGAAAAAAATAGATAAAATAACCGTCAGCGGTGAAGACACTTGACTCTTCAGTGACACCATGCCAGAAAATACGAGGCTGTTTCCTCGTCCTCATTATTCAAACCCTTCTGACGCAATTTCTTCAAATTGCTGATTTAACAGCCACATATTTCATATTCACTCAAACTGATGAGCTCAACTCAAAGCCAAACCACAGACACCACTAAAATCCTGCGAGATGCCCACATGATGTTAGTTCCTGTCTCTGCCCATGCCCACGTGCGTGCGCGCACACACACACACACACACACACACACACACACACACACACACACACACACACACACACGCACACACATTTCATGCAGATTTCAAAATTTCATGATTTTACTGGGTTACACAATTACATGTGTAAATATTGAACTGTTTTGTTCTCTGTGTTGAGAAATCCAACCTGCTGTACAGCCTCTGATGATAAGTCAGGGCTCAATCAGCCAGTCAGTTTCCTGCAGTTACAGGCACATTAAAAGCAACGTGATCATTCAGCCACCAACTCAAAGCCTAAATTCATCTGAAATGCAGAGAACTTGTATGAACCTGCTCTTTCTATGACAGCAAAGATGAAACTTTAATCATCCCTGCAGGGAACTGGGTCTCTGGTGCAGATTAGAGACGGAACAGAGGGAGAGAGTAAAAGTTCACAAAAACTGTGGCTGCTTGTAACACTCGAACACACTGCAGCTTTCAACAGTCAGATTATAACATTTAAATGAAAGCATGAAAACTAGAAAGTAGTGAGTGCACTGTCGAGATCGCACAATAAGAACAGAAAACTGATTACAATCAACACAAAATTTTAGAAATTTTCAGCATGCAAAATACACACTGTGATTGAAGTGTTCATTCAAATAATAAGAATTCAAGGTAGAGTGAAAGTGTTAGTAAAAATTCCCATCTTAGGATGTGAAGATGCAGTTTAAGTCCCTGGATCAGCACAAAAACTGATGACGTGGTCTTTGGCTTGTGGCTGAACTCTCCACCAAATTACAGAGAAATTTTTAGCAATCATTTTAAAATATCCCGCAGACTCTCAAGGAAGAGGAGAGAAAGTTAGAGGAAATTAGCTGCAGCAGGATGAAGGTGTGTGAGACGATAACCGACACCCAGGGTGAATCCAGGTGAAAGCTGTGACACTTCATTAATTTCACCCATTAAATGAACTTCCCATGCAGTAGCACAAACGAGTCAAACAAGAAGTTTTCAGCCTGGAGGCAGTTGCAACACGACTTCCACTAAAGCTTTTGCGGTTCCGTGGAAGGAAAGTGATCAAGATAATGTTTTCTATTGTTTGAAATGACAAACTTCCTTTTGAACTTCTTCCTGTTTGGAGTTTTATGCAGATAGTACATGATGCATGTTCTGTGTTGTAGTTAGAGAGCAGTGAAGAATTGTGTGTGTGTGTGTGTGTGTGTGTGTGTGTGTGTGTGTGTGTGTGTGTGTGTTTGTGTTTGTATGTGTGTGTGTGTGTGTGTGTGAGTTGAAACTTAAATGAAACTTTAATGAGTCCTGGGGGGAAACTGGGTCACTGCAGCAAAACATGAGTCAAAGTACAATAAAGAGAAAATATTCAAATTCACACTGCAGTGACTTCATTGCTCTAACACAGAACTCGCCGTGGTTTTATTCTGCCAAAGACAGTGTAGAGATAACACACTTGCAAAGACCCAGTTTTGAGAGAGTGGGGATTCTGCACATGCTTTTGTAGACAGAATAATACATAGAAAAGCAGCATGCATGAAATCAGAACACAACACAGAGTAAAATACCTCAGACTCATGGTAACTACACTTTGAAACTAGATTTCTAAAAAAACATGTTGCTTGTGGTTTTTCAAACAGATTTAGTTGTAACTTTGACCTCCAGACAAATGAAGTTTTTATCACATGTAAAAAATTTAGTCCAAAATATGAATCTAAATTTGTGCAGCTGAACTTTTCCATTGTCTCACACACCCTTCAGATTTCTCTCCTGGGCCTTTTGAGGGGCTGGACCCTGAAGCTGGAAGCCACTGGACCCAACTATGTATAAAGTTGTTAAAACTCACTCCAGCTTGAAAAGCCAACTGCAGTAACAGTAAAATGCTGCTTACACATCATCACATCAGTACTAACATTCTCATAATGTCATCTATAATACTACACACGACAGATGATTTTTTTCCCGCAGAACAAGTACATTAACTTTTATACTTTTAGTAGATTTTGCTGACAGTATGTTATGTACTTCTACTTCAGTGCGGGTTTGAGCACAGGACTTATGCTCTTACTGAAGTATTTTGATTCTCATGATCTGACTGTTTCTTCATGGGTCAGATGTCAAACTGTGGTTCCTTCATTACAAACCTATTACAAGACGCAGCCACAGCTCACAGCTTCTGTCCCATGACCTCTGATCACTTACGACACACAGTCACATCGCTTCACCAACCACAGTCAACTCTGCTCCACGCACACACCAAAATGTGGCTCCTTCATAAGAGAACTACACTCAGTTGATCTGTGACTGCAGAGCCGAGGTTATCTGAAGAAGAAGCCACAGAATCTTCAAGAAAATCACACTTTTCACTGAGCGTCCTGATAAAACACCCCTTACTGAGGCGATGTTCAGCAATGGGAAGATCAAACCGTTGCACTGGTCTGTGCAGTGAACTAACAGAAATACAGAACTGTTTACTGTCCTCTGTGACCTTCAGCTCACATTAGTTTGCATGATGTGTTTTTTTTTTTTGTAAAAAAGATCACAGCATGTACCTTTCACCCAGTCCATTCTGTTCACACTGTTACACGGTTTTAAACGACACCTACGCAGCCATGAACCACCGACTGTTCCAGGTTCAGGAGCATGAAAGCAATTTCACATGAAAAGCTTTTGTTCGAATTATTTCAAGCAGCTGGAGTTTGTTACTGCATGAAAAATGAAAAATGCCTTGAGGAAGCAAATATTGTTTTTCAAGAAAAAGAAACAAACAAACGAACAAACATCACAGAGATCAAACATATGCTATAAGTAGCAAACCACTGCAACAGAATTCATGCGATACAAGAGTCCAGAGACCAGGTTAGTGTGTGTTGCTGCCATGTGGGGCCTTTTACATATTGAGTTACATTAAAAAAAAACATATAATAAATGTATTTGAAAATATATGTATAAACATATGTTCCAAGTCAAAAACAAGTCCACAGTCTCATCAAGGTCAAGGTTCCTGAAATCCTGCTCTTCATGTCGTGTCACATGCAGCTGCTGACTTTGTGTCTTTTTAACCCTGAACCTGCTTTCAGCACTGAATCATCGCCTTGTTCAGCATTTAGCTGCTCTAATTATCATGAATCATAACCACATCAATCCAGTTTCACATCTACAGGATCTGCATCTCCCCACGTTTGTTTCTGTGAATGTCACTGCTGCAGTCACTTTACAAAGTCATTAAAATCTGAGTGGAAACAAACTGAATTTGTGTTTTTTTAGCCAAAGAAATTTAAAAACAAAGAGAACAAAGTTAGAGGAAAAGAAGAAAAATAAAATGAAACGAGGTGCAAAGTACAAATGAATGTGAAACACAGAAGAAAGAGAAAGGTACAGCTCACTGTGTTGTATATTACAAACAGCAAAGTGATGATGCTACTGTATATTAGTCTAAAATTCAAGAGCTAAATGCTACATACAACTGTACTGTAAGCTGCAGGGTACAGATCAGTCATTGTACAATATCATCTGAAAAACTGGGTTCAAACTAACAAACATGACAAATAAGACACAAAAACATCAAGAACAACTGGACTCAACAAGACCACAAAACATAAACTGAAAAAAAGGAAAATTAAAAACTGTTAAACAAGGAAAACTGTTTAAAAATGATCACGAATCGTAGACCAATCAAATGTGCCTGTTTAGTTTCACGTTGGTCTGACACTGTGAGATTGAAGACAGTAAATTAAGACTTATTTTCAGTGTGGCGCTTGTTGACGCACTCACAGCATATCATCATTCATAACATCGCTCAGTCAAACATCCAGAAATTAGAAGCCATAATTTGAGACTGTCAGGGGCTCAAATCGTCCTGTTAACTGGTTGTTGTGATGTGATTAAGGACAAATTTGAACCACAAAATAGAACTGTATTTATTCCTTTAACGTATGACTTATTTTTATTCTAGTTTATTTTAAGGGACTAATCATTCAGCACTACTGAACACTTAATTCATTTTAATGTTCTGTTGTAGCTTACAGTGTACGAAGGCTGCAGTTATTTGAAATGGGCTACTTAAAGGGGATTTACATTTACAGTAGGTTATTGCTCATTGGCTGTAATACTATACAGAGAAAAAACCCATGGTGTTCTCTGACAGTAAACAGCAGCGTGTAAATGTGTTTTCTGGAAACAGCACCGGACATAAAGCAGCAGAGCTCCTGATGCTGCTCGTCTCAGTACCACGGTCCGTCGTCAGCTCGCCCTGCAGCTCAGCTTCAGCTTCGGCTGCGCGCAGATTTACAGGAATGCGGTGAATCACTCATATCGAAAGTGCAAATGATCCCGGCCGGCTGCCGTAAATTTACAGAACCGCTCACCGCATGAACATCATCACGTCCATCAATCCGCCGAGTGTCACACCGCGTCCCGCCTCTCATCAGCGGCGTGATGATGGCGGTGAGGGTGGGAGGGACGGTGGGAGGAAGAGAAGAGGAGAGGAGGAGGAGGGGAGGGGTATTTCCCGGATCCCCCGTGATGAAGAAGAAGAAGAGAAGAGAAGAGGAGGAGGAGGAGGAGGAAGAGCCGCCGCTTCCCGGAAAGAATGACGTAATCTGGACCAGGACGGAGGACAATAAAAAAATAAAAAAAATAGAATAAAATAAAATGTCTTAATTTAATGTCTTAACAATTTAATAAAAATAAAATGTCTATAAATAAGAAATAAAATAAACAAAAATAAAGCTTGTTATTCTACTTCTAACTTGTGTTATTGTTTTGTGATTGTGGTTCTTCTGAAAGGAAATAAAATCACCGTGTTATCAGCCTACAATTAATAACTATTATTAATGCATATTAATATTTACAGTTTCATGTATACTGTTACTACAATATAAATGCAGTCTACTCCATTTAAAATGCCTGAGATCAGTGTTTGTAAACATGAATATAAATCATCATAAACATAATATAAACATATTACATACCTGTTGGATATTATAATGATTTAAAAAAGGAAAAAAAGAGCATGTTACATTATAATGTCCCACATTTCCCAAATTCTGCATTAATTTCAGTTTTTGTTATGTTGCAGCAGAAGAACTGCACAATAAACACGAGTTTCATTTCTCTGTATTTGTTTTATATTTTCTTTACAGCGGCAGAGCCGTGAACAGCAGCTCCTCTGTGCTCCTCGTCCTCCTCGTCCTCCTCCTCCTCATCTTTTATGCTCAGCAGGAGCAGATTACGTCACCCTCTTCCTTTCCGGGAAATAATGCCGCTCATCCTCCTGATGGCTTTACCGGGCAACCAGCGGGGAACCGGGAAAAGACACCGGGTGGATGGGAAGCCTCCCCCCATCCTCCCCCACCTCTTCACCAACAACACTTATCATCATCACCATAAGCACTCTTATTTCAATTATCAGAACATTTCAATGCTGGAGTCTCATTTAGAAATACAGGAAACCGGAAAGGGCACTTTCTCCAACAGCAATAACAACAAATCCTTTGTTGTTAATCTGGAAATCTGGGGGTGGGGAGGTAGATTACCAAAGAGACCACTAAAGCCCCCGGCAGACACTCACTTTATGAAATCATTTTGTTTTTTGAGCTTCCTCTGTCTCAGATTGTGCCACACTGTGCTACACCCACAAGCATCACCATTAGTGGGTATTTGCTCTCTTTTTAACCATGTACAGAGCTGATGCTTCCACTGTGCTTTAACAACGTTATGGACGTCGTATAAAGAGGGAAACCAAGAAAACAAAGGGTCAAGAAAACAAAGAAAAGTGGATTAAATTTGGAATTTGTTTTGTTCTTTTGTGACACAGTGATGATAAGTGGGGCAGGAGGACCAAGCCGAATCATGTCAGCTGTCGTCTGGACATGAATTAACACATAAAACTTAGATTTGATTCAGTTAACTAACCAACTTGGGACTGAACTCCGATGACAGGTGGGGCATGTATGGGACTTAATGTCACATCGTGTTCTGAGCAATGTGGGACATATTAGCTGATGCACCTAAATGCATGAAGCAATAAAATCAAGTATCAGGTATTTCTGAGTAATTTCAGGGGAAAAAGGAGATGGTACGTATCTGTGTCTAAAATTATTCCAGTGAACCAACTTTCATGGCATCTTTTTACTTTCTTTTCCATTCAGAGAGTGAGAAACTCCCTGATATCCAGATTCTGTTAAGTAATAGTGAAACTCACAGCTCACAGGAGCCGAGTCTCCTGTTTTCTTAATCAGCCAACGTCTGCGGCTGAAAGTCCACAAACCAAATGTACCCTGCAATCCAGGAAGTGAAATGCAAACTGACAGCAGGTGAAAGTGAGAGTATGGTTGGGTGGGTTAGGTGAAATCTTGCCTGTGGTCTAATATCAGTTTGAATTAAATGTGTTTGCTTACAGTTCACAACTGATATAAAACTAAATAACACGATTCACTGTCCTGAAGGAAGTTTTTTTTTTTTTTTACAGAGACAGCAACCAGTGAGAAAACATCAGCAGTTTCATTCGTTTTTAAAGTTCAGGTTCATGTAACTGACTTTTTCATGTAGTCTAAAACAGCAGATTTGTTGTCTCTATGCTTTAGCTAATATAACAGTTATTTTTATCCTTCATAATTTATTAACTGATGGAAAATCATACAGCATAACCTGAAAATATGTTTTTAAAAGCACATCAAAACCTTTCTTATTTAATATGGAATCAGTTTTCTATCCTCCTTTATTTCTACTTTGGGCATTTAAACTCTGCTTGTGTTAACTGTACAGTCACTTTACATATCTTTTATTTACAAAATGAGGTTGTTTTAAATCTTGGCAAAGAAACATAAGAGTTCAGTCTGTCCCTACAGTGCATGGGTGTGACTACACACAGTTCGCTGGCATTAAACCCTTCAAATATAAAAATAGAGAATGTAATATTTAGCTGGCGGGTTAGCGCTCTGATCATTTGGTATTAATAGTCAACAGGGTCAGCAATGACTTCACGTCGCAGCATCAATCTGGATTACCACACTGACCTCATAAACTTTTCAACGCCCGTCTGCCTGCTGAGAGAGAGGCCTGTGCGTCTCTGCGTGTTTACGGCCTTCAGATACACTGTTGTCCTGATTGTCTGCCATTCTAAAAATAAAAAATACAACTGCAGACATGTCATCTGTAATTAGACGCAGCTTCACACAAGTGGCATCTTTTAAACAACTTACAACGTCACATCTGTGAAATGAGAATCATCACAGGTAGCCATGGCCTGGGGAGGTGGTGTCATACTATACAAACTATAATAATGGAGCTTTGGACCAGAATCGGTTTACTCACAACAGTAGGGAACGGAGTAAATGGGAGAATACAACATGGGAGAGGGGGTCACTTCACCCTTCATTCATCTGTTTCAGCTTCTTACATTAGTCTGAAAAGGAATTTCTGTTTGTCAACTGTTTCTGTTCTTAGCTTTCAGAGTATGACCTGGTCAATTAAAGGACTGTAAATAAATGAATAGCTATGTCACGTTATCCAATTCTCCAAATCTCTGCTCTGTTGAACAAAAAAAACAAAGCCAATAAAGCTTTATTATCAAAATAAAAGCAATGAAAAGAGTAGAGCCTTTACTTGGTGGCAGACACTGTAGGACCTGAGAGTAGTGTCTACACAGTTTGTCACCAAGCTTCCAGCACCACGTGGCACTTGAGTCGACATGCAAACTAATTTTCAGGGGTCACTTTCTGGTCAGACCGATGAACAACGGGTCATGACTGGCCCAAAACTGGTCTGATTGTGGGGGCCAGTGCTGTTCTCAAAACCAGTGTCTCTGCCCCAAACTGGAACTGATTCTCTCCCCAAATTTTTCCACGTTCACACTTTCAGATTTGGGCTCGGTTCTGGTTCTTCGTGGCTGAAACACAGCTCAGTGAGACACAATTTCCCCAAGTCATCTGGAATGAAGACTCAATTCTCTTAATTGAGTCCATATTTACTGTAACTTCTGCATGTCCTGGTTGATTCTACGCCACATAATGTGGCTTTGGCTTAAACTGAGGTGAAACTTCAGTTTTCACCATATGATATTGTTTCCCGTCTTTGTCTGACCATCGCTGCTGACGCTTACACTGACGAACCAGTGTCACCACATAGTTTTATTATTCTAGCAAATATATTACAACACACAGGAGTACAATAAAGCACACAAGTGTCTGGTAACTCTGGTCAGATCACTTTGCTTTCACACAAAACAAAACCAAAAGAAAGCCAGAACTAAAAACATGAACTAGGGCTCTGGGCTGTGAGCTGTGACATCCCGGACATGTCACGTATGTGGTAAACATATTTTGCAAAGGCGGACACAAAACGACGCAATACTGGTGGGAAGCTTTTACAGAAACCAAGGCCATGAACTGCTTTTAATATATATAATTGCTGCTTTGACTGGAATAGTTGCTAGAATCGGAATAGTTGAATAATTCTAAAGTAGTGTAGGTCAAGTTTTCATGATTCATGAATATAAAGGTTATTCTAAATAGAAAATCAGCACAGTGTAAAGGCTTCCCTGGAAACAGTGCACAACCCGACACAGACACTTGCCACACACTGATAACAGTAACAGCAGATATGAAGGTTTCAAGATCAGTCATGGTATAAAGTCATATTTCCTGCTGTACACTTCATTTCGGGTAAAGCCATGAACACTAACGATACCAACATGTGAGCCGATTTCCACATTTCACAATTTCTAAACTCTGTAAGTAAAAATTGTTTCTGAGAAGGACTAAAGTCAGTGAAAGTGAAAGTTGAAATTTTCTTGGTTGCAGGCAGAAGAAACTGGAAGTTTCTAGATTACAGCAGTCATCGGCTTTGAGCTGGAAATGGCAGGAAATGAGTGTTGAGGAAGGAAAACAAAGAAAGAAGTGAAGGCAGGGGAGGAAACATTTGAAATGTTCAGCCTTAGATGGCGTTCAGACAGAAAACCCCACAGATCCCTGAAACTGAAGGAGTTTCAGATGCTAAATCAGTGAACAGAGGTTTGTAACACTTTACAAACAGGAGGTAAACAGAAAAATTACAGTTTTCTTGTAACAAAGTAAACTACCGGGCATGAGTTTTTGCATGTATGTACCTTGCTGAATGATGTTGTGTTGATGTTGTGGAAATATTTAAGCTGTTTTTTTTGTTTGTTTGTTTGTTTTTGCATTGCTGAACTGGCCCCATTCAAATAACAGAGGGGGGTGGATTTTCTAAAGTCGGTCTGAACGCGGATTTAATGACCCCAGACCAACAGACTCTCGAAGGAAGCAAAGAAAACCCCTGAACAGGAGAAGAGGTCCATGTAGCAGGCCTATTACCTTCTCCTGTAACCAGCACATTCACTATAGTGAAAGACTCTGAACTGTTATTATACTGATTCTAACTTTAATGCAACTACTAGTGAAGCAACAACAACTTGCCTACTACTAGCAGGACACTTATATAACTAGTATTATACCCACAAGGAGAAAATACTTCTTCTGTTAATGCGAGTAGTAAAACTGCTGCTGTAGAATAAGTTTAGAACATTGACAAACTGAAATTACTTGTGTAAATCAAACGTTCCTTCCACTACTGATACCAGTCACTACCAGTATCTGTGCTATAGCTAAGTACACAGCTGCTAAATGCTTAGGCATTTTAAAGCTACTGATACCACCTTTTCCCGTTACAGTGATAATAATGTTATATTTTAAGGCAAAAACACTGCCTTCTCACTGCACTTCTCAGGAAATCCCCCATGTGTTTCACTAGGTGACTAAACAAGATCAAACGATTAAGACCAATTAAGACACATAATGTTGAAGATTACAGTAGTAGTTTACAGTAAAGTCACTTCACTGCCAAAGTGTGATTCAGACCACAGCACTTTACCAGCAGCTTTGACACAGCATACAGTGACTTTCATCTGCCAAGAAAACATGCAGAAATGATGCTTTCTTCGCCGACCTACCAGCTGATGATCAGGATCGTTCCACTTCCAGGGAAAAGGTCATAAAGTTTTTAAAAATCTCACATGAATTAAAATCATTATAACATCAGATGAAGAAGGGAATACACCCCATCATCCTCCATTAATCTCTCCCTGTCTCTCTGTCTAACCTCATGGTTTTATACCCCGGCTGGTGAGATGTAACCACAGAATAAATAACCGTCTGGTGTCATTCAGCTTGAACAGTATTATTCACTCGTTAGTGTGGAATTTCTGGAATGGAAATCCATGTCAGTGTTAAAACAGGGGGCACAAGAGGAGCAGAGATATTTGTACTAATTTCATTCACCTCGTTCAGCGATTTGAATGTTTTTCATGTGTAGATGAACTTTATTCATCTGAAGTTTGAGAGTGAGGGAGTGGGGGAGAAGATGGGAGGAAAGAAGGTGAGGGGGAGGAAGAGGGAGGGGAGGAAAGACAGGAGGAAAGGAAGTATAAAGAAGAAAGCAAGGAGAGGTATGGGAGGGAGGCACAGAGCAAGACTGAGGGGATGAGAGTAAAAAAGATGGAGAAAAGAAAGAGGGATGATGGAAAGGAAGGAGGTGTTAGACGAGCACATTAAAAAGGAAAAACAGGAAGAAGAGAAAGCGAGATAAAACAGTAAGGTAATGATGGAGGGATGAAAAACATGAGGATAAGGAGAATAGAAAAACATGGAAAGATCGAGGAAGGGGAGGCAGAGGAGGGAAAGCCTGGGAGTAGATGGAGAAAGGGGAAAAAAGAGTGCAAGAGGAGGTGGAGACGAGTGAGGAAGACAGGAAGAGAAAGAGGAAAAGAGTGAGGAAGAGAAGGAGAGACTGAGGAGGGGAGTGAAAAAGAGAGGGGTGGGGGGGAGGAGGGGAGGAGGGGGGAGCCTGTCCTGTTATGGCAGAATAGCTCGGGGTTGCTAGATTGCATCATCGCAGGATCAGCCTTCTATAAATAGGATGACGTCACCCTCCCTGCTCTTCCTCCGCTCTCAACCCCCTCCCACCCCCACCCCTCCGTACTAGCATTCCTCGTTGCGTCACACGCCCCGCCCCTCTCAGCCACAATAAAGCGGGTGATGCAACGCGCCGGGCACAAACGCAACTTTACGCACCAGCAGAAACAGGAACAGGGGGAAGACCGACAGAGACACAGGCGCCTTGACTTTGGTTTTCTCCGCGTCCAGCTCAGCCGATCCGGTCACTCAAAGCTTCAACAGGTAGGTCGCGGTCTGGTTTCCGGGAGATGGGTTTTGCTGGGGAAGGTGGTGGGGGACGGTGTCCGGGGGCTGTGTTGTCCCGGTGAGCAGGCTACAGAGTGGAGAAGTCCCGGTGTCCCCCTGCGCTCGGATGTCCCGAGACACTTCACTAAGACTTGAACTTCTCTCGGTTACAGTTACACAGAAAAGCGTCAAACTTTTTGGCTCAAACTGCAGCAATAAGTTCTGACTGAAAGCTGAAACTTTGGAGAGACGTTTTCCTGATCGATCATCTGATCTGATTTACAGGTCTTCTGCCGGGACATACTTACGTATGACGGTCATTTAAAACATTTTTGCAGGATGCCATACATGCGTGTGTTTGCTTATTTTTGTGAGATAACTCATTATTTCCCAGTTCTGTTGTTTTTTATTTTTCTTTCGATGATGCGGACCGCTTTTTTTTTAGTTATTACTTATAGATATCATATAAAACCTGAGATATATTATGGAGATAAAGTATTATTAAGGGACAAACAAACTTTCTGTAAATCAATAGCAACGTTGGATTTATTAGAAAATCAAATTAATAACTTCAAGTGAAATAATAAATATAGAGTTTCTTCCTATGAGATGTTATGATAATATTAAAGAAGGAATACGTGTTTTATATATGTATTTGATGATTTAGTGTATTATATGATGCCTGTGTTACATGAGTGTGTTTGTTTTGGTTTCTCTGAGCAGATATAAACATCATAATCATCTTATCAGTCTGCCAATCATACTTCTCCATGAGTCACTCTTATGTTTAGACAGAAAACATCCACACCTATCAGTGAATATCTTCAATTGTTTATGGCATTTTTCCAAAAGATTGGATTCAGGTGATTCTCCACCAAAGTATATTTGACACTGTGGCCATGGATTATTCCTCCTCCTTCCCTGTGTTGCCTATAACAAACACACAATCTTTGAACACAGAACCCATACAAGAGCTTTTGCTTGAAGATGACCAAATTCTTTGGGTGAGATTGAATGAAAAGTTCTCAGAAAAAAAAGAGTTCATAAAGCCTTTTCTAGGATATTTTTTCAGTAACTTAGTTACTTCAGTAACTTTCTTTTCATCTACTTTGAGGAAATCCATCCTCTAAAATAATCCTCATGACTCTGACTAACATGATCAATTGACTCTTGTGCTTCTAGAATGATGCTGCAGCACTCGGGTCCCTCGCTGGCCGACATCAGCTGCTCCGCCCTGGTGCCCTGCCTGTCCCCGCCGGGTACACTCACCCTGGACGACTTCACCAACTTCACACCCATCGTGAAAGAGGAGCTGCGACTGGCCATCCAAAGCAAGAGGATGTCCAACGGGCTCAGTGCCGACATGAGCTCTGACGGAGCCAGCTCCGGCTCGGACCGGGCCTCCGAGCAGCCCGCCTACGGATCCGGAGTCAAGAGAGAGGTGAGGCGCATGGAAACTACAGCATGTTGTCATCTGTATTTTTGGACACTGACCATGGAGTGTGTTTTCTAAATGAGTGTGTTGGGTTTTTTTTAGGGGTAAAATATTGACAGTGTAATTCTCTCTGGTGTTTAGTTGACGCTTGAGGAGCACGAGAGGAGGAAAAGGAGGAGAGAGAGGAACAAAATTGCTGCTGCAAAGTGTCGCAACAAGAAGAAGGAGAAGACGGAGTCTTTGCAGAAGGTAGCTTTAAACTTCCATCAGTCTGAGAAAGGATGGCTCTTCGAGTTTTGTTTCACATTTTCAGCATCCAAATTAATGTAAGAGTGCAGCATTAGTAACTGATTTCTCTCCCTCCTTGTCTCTTTTGTGCAGGAGTCAGAGAAGCTGGAGAGTGTCAATTCTGACCTGAAGGCTCAGATCGAGGAGCTGAAGCAGCAGAAGCAGCAGCTGGTCTACATGCTCAACCTGCACCGGCCCACCTGCATCGTCCGAGCCCAGAACGGCCAAACACCCGAGGATGAGAGGAACCTCTTTATCCAGCACATCAAGGAGAGCACCTTACAACTCCACAACCTCACCTCCGCCACCACCACCTCCTCCTCCTCCTCGTCCACAACCACCTCCACAGTTTCACCTCTAGACGGAGGACTTCTGACCCTCGATCACGTTCAGTGTCCCAGTCACCTATGAGTGACCAGGTGTCTTTTCTAAGACTTGCGATGCTTCCACCTGCTGCCTCTGATGTAGCACAGACTGTTCAAGACGCAGGTGGAGCCGCCACATAGACTCATGACATTAGAATGACAATGAAATATACCAAACGCCACCTTCGGATGACTCCTTGGTCTCATTCAGCATCCACAAAGCTGCTAGAGAGAGTGGCATAAAGTGACCTCAGCACCTCCCACTCCCTGAAACTGTAGCTGCTGGAAGTGACATACAGTGGAGAGCATCTTGACCCGCGTTACGTATTTCTTTTTCTTTCTTTCTTTCGTTTTTTATTTTTGTTTTAACAACATTGTAAACAGTCAGGGCCAAGGACAGATGCTAAAGCACTAAAAAAAACAGAAACAGAAACTGCCTTTTTTTTTATTACGTACAGGTATTTCACATAGATGAGAGTTTTGATTTGAAGGTGATCAAGGCACATAATTTAACTGTTCACCCACTGAGAAAGTAGATGCAGAATGATGTGCGAGTGTGTACAGACACTTGAGTGAGTTTGAGCTGCAAGTCACTGACTTTAAAAAAAAAAAGGATGTTGTTTGTGCTTAGTGTATGAAAAATAGTATATTTATTAACTACTGTATGACATGTCTGCCGTATCAACCCTGTCTGCTTGTCCTTTATACAACATGAACTACTAAATCTGCTGCTACTAACCACTCAGGACATACGCTGACTGTAGAAGTCAATGTCATATGTTTATTTTATCGCCTCATCTAAGAGCTAACCTCTCAGAAAATGAGTATAAGTCAGGTTGTTGGCTGTCAACCAGGGTAGCAGTATCATTCATAAAGGCAAATGTGCTTTGCGGGCAGGGTGTATAACTCTGTAGTACGTATATATGAGTATATACTCATATATGCAGATGTTACCTTGCTTTTCTTAATAATTTAAAATTGGCTGTAAGCTAAATTGTCCAAAAAATTGGATGGTGTGCATAATTTCACAAGTACACTTTTCTTATCACTGCGTTCCCTCTTAAACAGATCTAGCGTTGCTTTCTACATCTTCTTTGACGATGAAGCTACATGAGTACGAGTGTTATTTTTCACGTGTTGTTTTCTACATAAAATCTTGTATGTTGTATTGACAGTGCATTAACTCTGTGTGTGTAAACACCAGATGCCTCCTTTGGTTTTGACAGAGCAAAACAAACAAACAAAAAAAGATAGTTATTTTTTAAAATGTATTTATTGATAACATTTGGTTTGGAAGTTATGTTCACTAGATATCATTAGCTAGGTATCAGAAGTGTTGCATCAGCTTTCAGCCCGTCTTTTAACATGCCTGACTCTGAAGTTACACAAGATGATATGATATTACTCTGTGTGTTTTGGGCTTTATAAGTATCAAGTCACTGCCAAATATTTTTCCCACCCTCCACTCCCTCTTCCTCTCTCTGGCCTGTTAGCTTTAGAGTGAAATCATCCCTCAAGGGAAATGTGGTTTATTGCACAGAACAGAAACTGAGGAAGTGTAAAGACTGAGAGTTCAGAGGCTTTTTTCTTGTCAAATACTGAACATCGAATCTGTACATACGAGCTAAGCCCTCTTCTCTTCCTCAGTCACCTTCAGTCACTTCACCTTACAGCTAACACCTCAAAGGGGAAGCTCTGCTTATCAGTATTAGTATAGTATAATATAATTGAGGTGAGGCGCAGTGTATATAGTGTAGTATAAGTGTCAAAGTCACAACACTTCTCCTAGCAGACTGAACACTGAAGACCATGGCAGCACCATCTTTGCATGTTGGCATGTAGGAAGAACAAACAGTACACAGCAGTGTAAGGTTTTTAAACAGCACATTGCATTGGCTCATGGTGAGGACTGAAGTGTTGTATTTAAAGTTTGCACGGGGGAAGTTTCTGAGAAGGTTGTGTTGTTTAACATGTGTGTGTGTTCCCTAAGCAAAAAACTTTTAGAGTCACACGGTTAAAAGGACGCCGGCGTCTGTTCATAGTGTGTGTGTTGTGTTTGACGTTGTTCGTTGTCCCATTGTTAAACATGGCTAGATAGCGACTGAGCACTGAGTTTGACTGGTGTGTATACTCTGATGTGCCTGCTGCTACTGGAGGCTGTTTTATTTCTCTAGCTGCTCGACTGGTGGGGCATCATAGTCTAAATGAATAAACTGTAGGCTGTCAGGTATGACTGCACTGCTAATACCAATGTGTACTTCCATCTTTGTGATCTGTCCGTTTTTGTTTTTGATACTTTGTTAATTAAAAATATGCATTGCAAATGCGACCTGTCATGTTGTGGTTTTTATTTACCCTAAATTTATTAGGTGCAGCGCATCTGTGCCACTGTAAACACCATGTCCGTGAAGCTTATCATTAATAACATTCAGTCTCTGACAGAGAGGAAATCTGATTAAACCCTGTGGTCATCTCTGAGGTTAGTGTTGTCTTGGCTTGCATTGTACTGAAAGTTGTTTTTAATGTTGTAGCCTCTTCAACCACACCACATATTCTCCATCTGAACAATAATAAAACTAAAATAATAAAGTGACAATAGGCTTAAATCATTTATTAGCACCCTCAGCAGCTGTTATTTGTTCTTTTACTTTGAATAGCACATGTACACAAATTTTACCAGTCAGTTACATCAGCACCAACCCTGCTTTGCCTTATACAAAGATTTAAGGATAAAGATTTAGGGAAAAACTAAGATTCTAATAAAGAATAGATCAGCACAGGAAAGCTTCGGCACTTTTTCCACACGTAGAAAACTTCAAGACATAAACATGAGTTGACCTACAGACGTCCTACATGTGAACTCAGAGCAGCTGTGTTTGTGTTGAAGAGAAGGACAAGACCGGACATGTCGGCTGTTCAGAGAGAAAGGCAGATAGAGAGGGAGAGGTGGGTGTGTGTTCTGTTCCAGCGGATCAGATTTGACTCAGTGGTTGTTACCTGTGAAGACAAGCTGTGAAATACAGTTTGAATAACAACAAACACACCTACCCAGACTAATGTTACCACTAATGTTACACACTCTGGATGAACAAACATGTTCAGCAGCGTCTGCAGGACGTCTGGCTACTTGTGTCAAACTGACAAATTTGAACATCAGAGAAACAAATGGTGGCTTTTTCAGAGCCCATTCAAACATTCATTAACCTCATTCGGTGAAAACGTGATGAAATTTAGCAGAGAAGTGTTGCAAAAAAAAAAGAAAAAAAAAACAGTAGGAACTTCAGCATGGTGAAACAGCTGTGAAGATCTTTCTAAACATCTTTGCTTCTGGTGAAGAATGTGTCATGTCCTGTGTGAGAGCGGCCGTGTAAACAGATTCTATGAACTTTGTCACTATGACAAGAAGCGTGCTGCTGCCCAGAGAAATTAAAGTGAGCAGCAGCAGATGAACAGAGAGCACAGTCACAGGGAAACTTCCTGTCTGAGCGCCAAACAACTCTCGCTGTGTGCTCCATGGGTGGGGTTCAGCCTGGTAAGACAGGGCACGAGCTTCTGTCAGTTACCCAAAGGTTGTTGAAAGCCAGTTTAATGGACTTCTAATTACACAACCAGCTAACTGGCATGAAACAGTAAAACCCACCCTCCTGCCTCGCATTAAACAAAACACTTTATACAAGTCTGATGGTCTCTGCTTCAAAGTTGACATATTGTGGTTTGACCCCACCTGTCTGGTACTTAGAGGTGATAAAAACAAACACAAAATTATGTCACCACTGTTCAGTGTTGTGTACCTGCTATCACACATTTCTACAGTAATTCTGCTGAATCTGTGGCTGGGTCTGGAAGTCATTGTGACTTATGAAATCATTTTGTTTCATAGAAATCTCCTCAGCTGTCCAGGAGCTGAGGAGAGTGTGAAGTGAGTAAGATCCACAACAGCCAAGCTGCACAGCACTGTGACAGTGGGCGGCGTTCTGTTTGCTTGAGGGAAAGGTTTCAACTTGATTCCATGTTGTTTGATTCACAGCTGGTATGTTAATTACAACCTGCAGCGTACAGTAAATTCACATTCCTCCGTCTACTCTCCTCCAGTTTCCTGCTGCAGCTGCTCTGTTAGCGTCTCCTTACAGAGGTGAGCTTCCCAAAGGTGACGTTCACATCATTACATTATATTCATGTAGGAATTGTTATGACTTTGGTCAAAACTAACCATTAAGAAAGACTACTCTGTGGTTTTAATTATTAGGGCCAACTGGTAGGTTAACCCCCGTATTCAACTTATCATTCATCTGGTTGTGGTGGATTTGCAAAGGTGAGCCAAGGTTCAGTTGCCTTTTCCGTGGGTTTTAATTAAAAGATTCAGTGCTCTGGTGGTGTGAACAGGATCTAAACACGAAGCTGTTTGCATTGCAAACAGCTTCGTGTTTTTTTTAATGAGAAATTCCATTGAAATAGAAGTCAGTCTGTCTTTTTCTGGTATCATTATTCCAGGAATAACATTTTTCAGCAATGCACTGCATGAAGATGTGTTACTCAAGTCTAAGGCAGACTATATCTCTATTTATATGGCAATGTAACTTTGCAATTTATTCATAAAATTAATTTACTGACCTCATTTTATGCAAATACTGTTTGATCACAAAACTGTATTACTAACCCGTTTACTGAGTGCACTGTGTTGACACTGATTTTCTTTTTTAATCTTTATTTACTTTATCATTTGACAACCTGTTTGTGGAAAAGTAAAGTTGGTTAACACACGAAGCAGAAGCAGAAACGAAAATGATAAGTTTCGAAACACCCTGAACCTGGTGGAGAGCAGCCCATTCTCCAGTACAGTTCATTCTCAGTTCAGCTCGGGGTCAAAGCTGAGGTCATTGTAAGCTGAGTTGGTCTCCAGCCAGTTTCTTTCCAGGAAGTGATCACCATTCTCACCACCGACTTTGATCATATTGATTATGAACCAGGAGGTTTCAAGCTGGTTTTGTCTTTGTATCTTTGGCTGTGGAGTGAAACCTGGACTCTTAAAGTACTGCGGCCTGTGGTCCAGACCAATGGTAGCTCTTCCCACTTGGGATATTGGCCAATATGGGGCCAAAGTACACACACACACACACACACACAGGGGAGGAGGGGGGTGAAAAGGAGAGGGTAGATGCTTTGTCATTCTCTCGACTGAGGTAGAAACTGATGCAACTCAGTCACAAGTGGAGGCAAGGTGACTGATGCAACCGCGGTGTCACAATCTCTGACCAGCAACATCCTGTGTGGTCAGAGGCCACAGCTAAACACACAAGTACATAGAGTTGCTCGTGTCATAGTCAGCAGGTGAAATAAATTCATTGTATACATAGTAATGTGACACATGGGAATTTCCTACTCACTTTCTGATGTATTAACAAAGTACAAGTAACGTGAGGTTTAAGAAAATTGCACTGAACTAAATAGAAAGCACAAAATAAATAATAAATCACAGAATGTCAAGCATGATGTGTTTTCATTTAAAGAATCCACTTGTGAGTTTAACAACTGTGAGGGCAACATTGTATTTATACAGCACTTTTCAAATCAAAGAGAGAAAACAGCCTTTAACAAAACAAGGAAGTAAAGCAGGCAATAAAATCGAGGGAGAACACCAGGGAGGCAGAGGAGGGCTGTATGAGAAGGAAGGACAATGCATTCAAACAGCTGTAAAAACTATAAGCAACTCAACCGAGACATATCAAAGCAAGGATTGCCAAAGAATACAAGGAGTGCTTCCAGTCAGTGTTTGAAAGAGATCTGAGTTTATTAAAACAGGTACAGTGTTGTTAAGTCTGTCTCATGTATTTTTTCACCACAGTATAAACCTGGTCGCCCGGTTAGCTCAGTTGGTAGAGCACGAGACTCCCTCGCTCGGGGTTGTGGGTTTGAGCCCCACTCTGGGCTGTACCACCTCCCATGGGCTCACCACCTGTGGGAGGTGCTGTCCAGGCCTGTGACCTGGGCCTGGACCCATGTAAAAATCCACGGTATGATGCAACACTGGGTTCCGAGCTCTTGTTTACCTTTGCAGTGAAGCTGTAATGAGCTCTGCTGCTGTTTGCCAACTTTTAAATTCTCCTGTTGCTGCTTCACATTAGGAGCCTTTCAAAAGCAAACCACCGGGAAGCATTCACTGTGAAGGGGCAACAGAAAGCCAAGTCTAAATCACAGAGACCAGTCGATTGTTTTGTAACAAGGCTGCATGTCCGACTCAGGAAATCAGTTAAGAAATGTAATTTGCTGATTTGTGTACATGGAGAGGAATTTTCCATATTTTTCATCAAAGTAAAATATCGATGTGTAGTGACTGGAGTATTATTTCACATATTTATGGGTCAGTTTAGACTCTCTGGTTAAGGTTATGGAAAGATGCTGGTCTGGTTTGAAACAGAAAAACGTCAGCCTAAACCACACACAGGGACCCGTCGTGCACAGTGTCAGGAACAAGTGTAAACTTCGTGTCCATGCATGCACGTCAGGGTCTGGTGTTTCTATCTCTTTCTGCTGACATTAAAAACAGTATTGCTCAACTTTACAAATTACTGAACGTCTGAAGAAACTCTTCAGGAACCTTTTTGCATCCAGTAGATGCTTCACATTTAATCGTATTTACGATATAGACAGATGATGACGTTTTTCAAGAAAGATGCTGGAGTAGTTCTAATTAAAGGGTGGGCTGACCATACGAACGAACTATTTCAAAGAAAACTGTTGTAACATCGTTCAAGCTGTGAGAAGGTTTCACATGAGTAATGGTCTGTGTGGGTGGGGATGGACGGTGAAAGAGGAAGTAGATCACACCGAGGACGGGGGATATGTGGCATCCACGATGCTAGATTTCTCAGTTTTTATATGAAAGGAGTCAAAAGTTTCTCTCAGAAATTTTCCTCTCTGCTGGAGGACACGATAACAATGAAATCTGGGATGTTAATAAATTACCCCATAAAAACGTGGGAGCTTAATTATTGCCTTCTCTGTCAGACCCTGACGTCCAAATCGGTTTTAACTCTGCTGAGAAATCTGATGTGATGTGTATTTACTGATGTGTATTTAATCCTGTGCAAATCTGCACATCCTCAAGATGTGATGTTAATATTCCACCTGAGATTAAAGGTCTGATGCTACTAGTCCTACGTGAAGATGAACCTCACTTTTTATTGTTTATTTGTTTTTAGGTTTCTTTCTTTCTTTATTTCTTTTTGCAAAGATATGTTAATTTTTAATGTTTCTTCTTCCTCACCTTGATATTAAGCATGAAAAAGATGCACAGTCACATCCATCAATAGAAGCACGCTTATAAAGATGACAACCTGCACTGCTACATTCCGTAAGGGGGTTTTCTTTCAACAGCTCCAGTGTGCTGTAGATTTCCTGAGGAAGTTTTTTAATTATAAACATTTGAAGTTGTATTCAAATTCAAACGTTTATAATCTTGACATCTTGTACCTCATGAGAGTCCACAAAGCCTCTGACTCATAGACACAGCTGCTCTCAGTGATAAAATACCATCAAGTCCAGTGATGAAATACCGTGCACAGCCACTGCCCTGCTTACTCTTCCAGAGAATTCAGTCCACAGTTCAGCAGAAGTTTCTGTATTTCTACTGGGGGTGGAAAGCGTATCTATGCTGGGTGTGTGCATGTGTTTTGTTTTGTGAGGGTGTTTTTTTTTTTCCTGGTTGCTTGTGTAAGTTGTTTCAGCACTGGCTCCTACTTTTCCATTCATGGGAAATTTTGAGGGAAGAAAAATGTGCCCACGAAGTCAATCCACAATCCACACTGGAACATGAGCTTTGGCTCAGACAGAGCGGAGAGAAAGATGCCGTCTTACACGTTCAGGAGAAGCATTGGTACCAGCATTAGCACTGCATCAAAAAACAAACAAACAAACAAACAAAAAAATCATGTTTACTACATTTGTGTGAATTAGTGATCTGTTACCTTTTCTCAAAGCTCAAGATGTATTAAGCTTCATGATTTATTTTTTTTTTTTATCAAAGAAGCCTTTTTTTTATTATTACCTCAGTGTAATTAAGTTTTTCAGCTTCAAGTTTAAATTATCACTTTCAGAAATTTAAATCATGAGAAAATCGGTCTGCACTTCAGGCACTTCCTCCTCCCTTCTTCTGTAAAGGACTGGAGTTACAGGGCTCGTGTTGAACAGTGTTTTTGGGACTGTACGTGGGACAGAGAAAACTGTCATGAGGGATAAATCTCGATGCAATAAATGATGAATACATTTTTTAAAAATCCAAGCTTACTTGTAAACCAAGAATTTAAAGTGGATACAGCTCACAGGTTTAGAAATTCTCAGTAAACTGTAAAGTTTTTTGTGATATAAGTGTTTAAAAACACCTTTATACTCCACAATACATTCGTTGTCTATCTTGTATAACTGTAACACAACTATAGTTTTCAGCATTTCTACCCCAGAAAATGTGCTTCTGGCAGTGAGAGGGCTTCGTAACATAACTCAGACGTTTGTGCTGGTTAATCAAAAGTTGCAGAAATTATAACTGAACAGTGTGCGCAGGTCAAATGCTGCACATGTACTTGGACTTTGTGCTGTATTCTCCAGAAACAGTGACGTGTCACTTCCTGTACTGGCAGTGTTTGCTGGGTACCAGGTGTTGTCATCACAGAGGTGTTTATGACAGCAACATTGTTTTGAAACTGATCTGCGATCTGTTTCACAGTGACTGCGCCATCAGTTTACTGTGTAAATTTGAGTGTTGAACAAACACACGTAGACCCAGATGAGTGGAACTTGATGCAACCTGAAGACTGAGGTTGAAAGTGCAGACTGACTTTTTTGTGCTTTGTAGTTTCCCAAACTTTTCTTTTTGGCATTTTCACCTGTCGTGTGGACTCAGGTTTGACAGGCCCCAGCCATCTGTTGCTCAGCAAGGTCAAGACTATAGTCAGTATAGGGAGAGTAAGAGGATTTCCCCCTGACCTGATTGGTTGTGCTTTGTTTCCCTTAACTCTTGCAGGTACAGGTATGACTGTGGCTGACTCAGAGCACCTGGGCTTGATGCTCCCAGCCACTATAAAAGCTGTTGCCTTAGTTCTCTCTGTAAGATGCTTCGCATGGATTTTGTTTTGGCTCCTCTGTCATTTTTCACACCACATTTCCTGAAACATTCACTCGCTTTCACCACTGACCCATGACTTATCTCTTTTTGGTATCTTTATTTGCCACGGCCCTTTGAGCCAGCCATGACAATAATACATTAGTAATTTATTCATGATCTTGTCTTGATTTGTAGTTGCAGTGAATTTTCCATGCAGCAGCCGGTTGTTTCTCCATCCACCCTAAAGTGTTTCACTCCATTTTTAATCTTTCAAGAATAATAGTCAGTCCAGTTTCCCAGAAATCTGCAGCCCTGAAATGGTTCAGTTCCACTTCAGCTGGGCACCTTTGGTTTGCGTCAACATCCTCTGCATCGAGATAAACTTTTCATTCACCTCAGTGTGGAAGAGGAAGGAAAAACGAAAGAAAACCAGAAAACCCCAGAGCAGATTATATAACCATAAAGTCTGATGCGATTGTGGTCAAATTGGGGAACTGTAACTTCCAGCCAGTGTCCATCAGCGTAACCGAACCACAGATTTCTATTCTGATGCAGGTGACACAGAGTTTATGGAGCCACTGTTTCATGTCTGTGACTTCAAAATGACCTCACGACCAGCACAGTGAAGTAATATCTCAGGTAACCTCAACATGACCATTTTTGGCTGGTGTGTATTTCATGGGTTATCACACTATGAGGAGAGCTTGTGTTAGTGACTTATTTTCTAACAAGCCATCGAGTCTGCTCTTCTAAATGTCTCTGTCACGGACCCCATGTAGCTGCATCTTACACATTGATGTTTTTGGCCAAGTCTGCTGAACTTTATTTCAGATTCTGGGAGATGTTCAGTTTTACGGAAATGTGCATAAAATGATGCAGAAGGCATCTAGAATATTAACCTATCACTGTACCTGTGCTGTTCCCACCCAGACTGGGTCAATGGTTTAACCCAGGGATTTTTAGTGTTTAAGAACTGAGCAAGAGAGTGGTTAAAACCTCGGCTGTAGTATCAGAACATGACTGTTTTTCTTATGGAAATCTAAGTGTAAAATCAAAGCATAATAAATGACATGGTTCCACACATCATTGTATAGTCACACAGGTTTTCTGTAGTGATGCTGTTGTGTTTTTTCTGTGAGGGAAGACTGGAAATGTCATGTGGTGTGACCAAACAATTTTTGTTCAGTAGATTTTCCAGTGTCTAAACAAGCTCAACCTTTTTTTTTTAAACAAAACATTCCTCAGTGTATTATATATGATTTATTCTTTTAACCGACATCACACAAACCGTATGACTTTCCATTTATTTATTTATGGAAACATGCATGTATTCTTCCAACCGTGATAAGAATCAAAGTCATGCACTCATATAGCAGAAAGAAAAAACATTAAGAAATGGGTTAATGGGTGAATTCATTCTTCAAAGAATATCTGGCAGCTTGAACTACATGTTTCTTTTTCACCTGTAAGCTTTTTCACCTGTCAGTCGTGCAAATGCAGAGTGCAGTGAAATCTTTAGCTGTATTTACACTGGACATGGACACAAGCTGCTGTATGAGGAGTTTAACCACCAGAGGGCGCTCTTCACTGTGACTCTTAAAACTGCCACCAGAGTTCAACTCAGTTATCTCTAATCATGGTGAGCGCTGCCCTCTAGAGGTTTATTGGTGCATTACACAGCTGCAGTGGTCACTCAGGTCAGAAACATTATTCCTTGCCTCAGACAGAGCAAGCTGCCATGTTGTCAGGCTGCAGGCTGGATAAGGTGGAGGAGGCGAAGAGGCAGTGCATGATGGGACAGTGGGGCTCATGGGCTCTGAGAGCTTCGGTCAGCAGACGCTGCTCCTCAGACAGTGAATCCACCTGGAGGACAAATCAACCAGACAGGATTCATGCTGTTTAATAATGTGTGTTAGAACTAGAGGAAAAGCCAGTGGGTTTGGCAGGAGAACACCAAGCGAGAACATGGTGATGTGATCTCATCCCAGCGGCG
This sequence comes from Toxotes lorentzi, assembly GCA_037833715.1. Classification (NCBI taxonomy): domain Eukaryota; kingdom Metazoa; phylum Chordata; class Actinopteri; family Toxotidae; genus Toxotes; species Toxotes lorentzi. The sequence goes on from JBBMJY010000011.1 coordinate 2,017,063, forward strand.
ACCAATGAAATGCAAGATGACTGTAAGTACCTCTCTCCTCAGCTTTCGGTTCTTCTGCTCCAGCAGCTCACAGGCCTGGAACAGAGGAGTGGAGGGAAAAGGAAAAGATGGAGAAATGGAAGTGGAGGACAGGAAGAGGCAGAATCATAAAAGAACGAATGGTTTAAATACTGGTGGGGCTGAGACATAATATGTGGATGAATAATGTGGATGCAGAGAGCTTCCTATTGAGTTGTACTGCTGAGGTAAGGGAACTGTTGGATCCAGTGTTTTTGTAGCTCAATACTTGGGACTAAAAATCAAGATATCTCAGCTACTGCTGCCTTTGATTTTGACCATTTTTTCTTTTAACGATCTCTCTTTTGAAGACCTCAACTTCATGGAAGGGGATTAACTGGAGAGCTCTTTAAACCTTAATTAAACCGAAATCCTGAAACGAACACTCATTAAAAGCAGCGAGGAACAGATCAAATGTCCTCACGTAACAAAAGTATCCTCATTGTGACCATCTACAGTTGGTCTTTACGAAGGCCAAGAGGGTTTAAGAGCGCACACACACACACACACACACACACCTCATGCAGAAGGTCAGCTCTCTGTGTTTGTCTCTTGCGGCTCTTCTGAGCAGCAACTCTGTTCTTCTCTCTCCTCTTCAGCTTCTTCCCTTCGTCCTCTGAACCCTGACACACACACACACACACACACCATAATAGACACTGACAGTATAATTCAATCTTGACTAATCCTCTCATTCAGTCTTGCAACTGTTTATCTGCCATTTTTGTAATTTTTTGCTTCACTGCAACCGTTTTACAATTTCATCAGCCACGTTCTTACACAGAGACATCACTCTTAAATCCTCTACGTTTGCAACCACGACCTCTGACCTGCACAATCAGGAGCAGTTTGCAGCGGGGAAAGTGGTGCGATCTTACCTCGCATGTCTCCCAGAGGTGGCTGCTTTTGTTATTCCTCTGATGAAACTGGCAGAAGGAATCACAGTCTGACATCCCAGATTTTTAAAGTGTGCATTAAAAAAAGAAAAACAGGAGGATATCCTGCACACTGGCTCTGCTGCAGAACAAAAAGTGTTAGCTGTGTGACCGAACATCGAGTCCAGTGAAGTTAAAACAAGCAGGCAAGACACAGGCTGCAGTTTCACTTCAGCTTTCTTTTCACTTTTCAATTTTGTTGCCATTTTAGAAGAAGCAGCGAGGGCAGTTCACATAAGTCATATGACTCGAACACAAGAACATGTGTGCCCTGGCAGATTTACAATGAACATAGGACACTGTTGTTTATCTTCACTCAGTCTCACATAAACCAGAAAAAGCCTCCAGAGCACCAAATGTGTATTAATGCACAGCTACAAATAGTCCACCAGGAAAGACCTTTTACTTCTGTTTGAGTTTCTTCTGTAGGTACAAATGTGCTGAGAGCTGAGGGGCCGACTGTGTGAGAAAGTGTTGAGACACATTGTTGGTTATTTTATAAAAGGACACAGGGCAGGTAGGCTATAAAGAAGTTTATATTACCAGCAAACATCTTCACAGGTTCTTAACATTTTTATACAATATGAGTCAGATAAGAACAGGAGTCAAGCCACTTTTCAGGTTTCTTCTGATTCACTTCAGCCGTGAAGAACGAGACTGGGTAGAGCCAAACTTGCTAGTCCATTACATCCCACCATTGTTGTTCTTCTGTGGTGATGGTTCAGAAAGTGTCACTCTGGTTTGCCCTCTCCCACGGGGCAATCTGGTTTCTTGGCGAGAGGCACATAGCCGTCTGTGGCCGCTGCTTCCTCCACAACTCTCTTGATTGGCTGCCTGCTTCTTGTTGCTGCACCCACCGATGGCAGCGGAGCATCCGATTGGCCGTTGCAGCCAAACACTTCTCTGTGGATCTCCAGAGTGGCATGACTCGGTTTCATGTTGAGGATCTCACAAAGGCCTTCAGCTTGTTTTTGCAGAGTGTTGATTGACTGAAGAAAAAAAAAAACGCGTGTCAATAAAACATTTGTATGTCCATTTATTTAATGTACATTTGTCAATGAAAACTGACACAGGTTTACTGCATTACCTTTATAACCTGTATGGCCTGTTTCACCATCCCAGGAGCTGCTGTGGACAGTTCATTCATGATGCACTCTGGTGAAACAAACACAGTGTTGTTACACTGTCAACCTTTTTGTGTGTCTGTTCCTCAGGCAAAAAAAAAAAACACTATGTGAAGAATTAATGTAAACAAATCTACTCAGATCAAAATCAAGTGAAATTTATTTTACCTTAGACACTGGCATGTGTTTTTATATATGACACTAACATTCAAATGGACAAAGTGCCAGTTAATACCTATCATTAGTCAGCTTTATTTGCCTACAAACCAATCAACAGGCCTCTGGAACATGGCTGAAATCACAATGAACATTCATCAGTGGAGGATATTTTCCTATACTGATGTAAACATAAACGATTTGTTTTGTCTACTAAGGTCAACTGAAACTTACAAAGTGAACAAAAAGCAGTGATGCATTTAGGTATTTCAGTTCAGGGAGGGTGAAACTTTCAAATGTTCATCTTAGAGAGAAGTAGTTCTTCCTGATTATATGAAAGCACGACAGTCTGTGTTCAGTCCAGTGTATACTGTAGATCGGTATATATCCACAGGAGTGAGTATACAACATTTTAAACACTGCTTCAAACCAGAGAGAAATATACAAAAATCAATGTAAGACATGACAAGATTTTCTAAACGCTGCTCAGGAAATAAAGTGAGTTATAAATGATAGTGATGATGGTCTCATTCACTGTTTATATGCTTTAGGTGAACAAAGACATCACTGTCACTGGTATAACATGTTTCTGTTAATGTGTCTTATTTTTATCCTCCTGTTTTAAAACATCAGAGAACACAAAGACACCCAAATTTTAACTGTGTGTGTGTGTAACCGGTTAGATGTACAGTAACTACCTTGATCAGGGTCTTTGACCACTTCTTGAGGTTTGACTGCATGTTCATACAGCGCCTGCAAAACAGTTCATATGTCACATTTACAGTGATGTACATTCATTTCCTGTTGTTGTGTTATTGTCTATGTGTTTTGTGCAGTGGTCTACTGTCCCATGGTTCTCCCACTCTGAACCTGAGATAACTGCACTTTAATCACAGTCGCTAAATGGAGACACCCACCATGAGTTTGCGTTCAGCCTTCAGGGAATGGACGACATGAGGCAGGATCTGTCTGGGGTATGTACGGCGCCTCCTGGTGGTCTCAACAATGGTGTCATCCAGGAGACTTTCCAGATCGACGGCCTCATCCTCTGCTCAGTGTGTTAGTGGTGACAGGAGGGGGAAACAGAAACTCTTTATTAAACAGGCATTGTTTTAGCCAGGTCCCAGTTATTAAGGTGGCAGTTTGACTTAAACTGGATTTGAAAGTGGATAGTGAATCACCTTCGACATCAGGCGCCTCCGCCCATGGCTGTCCATTCACCAACACGTTGTCCTGAACAGCCGCCTCAAAGTTCTGCACAGATACAAACACTGATCACTGCTGAACACAGAACGGACAACCAGCACGACCCTCAGCTGTTCACATAAAACACCGTTTCAACTGATTGAGTGGTTGATTTCTTAATTGTTCTATGAAACGTCAGGAAATTGTGAGAAACTTCCATCACGATTCCAGCATGATGTCCAAACGTCTTGCTCTGTCTGTCAACAGCTGATCAAGATAAAGCAGCAGTTCTCAGATCTGAGTGAATGCTAATGAACATTATCTAAACTAACGGTCAGTGACATTAAGATGTAAACAGCCGCACCCACCGCCAGCAGCTCCTGCAGTAACACTCGCTTCGTCTCCTCTACAATCTCCGACTGTCCGTCGAGCGCCGTCTTCAAAACGTCTTTGTATTTATTTATCTGCTCGATTACTTGTTTTTTCGATGTTACTTGAACTCTGTATTCTTGATTTGTTTCGTCAATGGGCGAGGTTTCACTCTGCGCTGTCTCCATCTTTACCGCCAACTTTGTTTATATTTTTTTTAACGCGAACCGGAAGTGAATCATCAACTTCCCTTTCCGACTGCTAAAATTGCCCCCAGAGGAACATCGATACGTCGCAGTAGTGTTCCGTCTGACTGTTAGCAGCGCTTCGAAAGACAAAATCAGGAAATATCGCCGTTTTTCTGTAGTTTTGCGCTCTTACCTCTTATTATTTTCAATTTCAATGGAATATGGCTTCGTTGATTCTCACTGTCATATATCAGCCCGTGAATTTGAGGAGGTAGGCCGTCAAATGCCCTGAGGCTGTAAACATAACGTTACCCAATATAAACTGTGTAACGCAGATTTAAAAGCATTTGGCCCTCACTCCTTCAGTTGAATACCACTTCAAAGTACAAGTATGTTCTCAATTAACACGACAAATATGAATTCTGTCTTGTAAGAGCTTTATGTACACCACAGCATTTTAACCTCCACTCACTGCTTATAATTTACAGTCACATTACAGTTGTGAGATAAGGGTTTCAATACATATTTAGTTTTGTTTATTTCACTACCGTGTTTTGCTGTTGTGCAAACAAATAAATCACTTTTTTTTTTTTTGCTTTGCAGGATGTGGAGGATGTGATCCAGAGGACCAGAGAGGTCAGTACGAGAGAAACTCATCACAGAAAAGATACAACAGTTTATCAGATCAGTTTGAAATGAACAGGCACGTTTACAGGGAATCATTGTCTGAAAACGGGGGAAAGAACCCTTTATGTTTGTGTGTGTGTGTGTGTGTGTGTGTGTGTGTAGGCAGGGGTAAAGACTCTGGTTGCAGTTACAGAAGAAGTCACTGAGTTTAACAGAGTTCTCCAGCTGCATGAACGGTCTGTATGTCTTCAGTGTTATGTAACTGGTCCACATAAATATATATATATATATATATATATATATATATATATATATAGTCTCTGTCTGTGTCATAAACGTATACAACGCAGTGTGCTTTTTAGTGACAATGCAGGAAGGACTGTGAATACATAAAAAAATGTTCAAGTTATCAGAACATCTGTACCCTCAGTACACTTGAGAAAATGTACCTTCTCACTGAAGTCTCACATGCACAATGTATAGAGTAAAAATGTTTACATTTTCCCATACAGCTGCTCACAGCTGGAAAACTTTGGGTTTATTATTCTCATGTTTCTGTTAAATTCTTTTCTCACAGCTATCCAGACTTGGTGGCTCCATGTTTTGGCATCCATCCGCTGCAGGGCGGTGGGGGGCCTGAGCAGCGCAGCGTTAAGCCTCAGGTAGTAAAACAGTCTGCTCCACATTCATCTTTTGATCATTGGACTTTATTGATTCAGAGATTATGAGGAGAGTAACTGTAGCCAGTCTGCTCAGTGGTGTCCCAGGTGAGGAGAGCAGAAGGTGAAGGTTTCACGGTGTGTTTCTGATGCGTAATTATTTTTTCTTTCAGGATTAAATCACAAAAAAACTTTAATGGTTTTTAGATACATTTTTATTCGATTTATTTTTTTCAGGACTTGGATGCTGCCCTGCCACTGTTCTACAAACACAGAGAACGCCTTGTTGCCATTGGAGAGGTAAACTCACACTTTGTACTTCTAAACCTGTTGGACCAGTACTGACACACTTCATTTCTTAGCCTGTTATGCTGATCTTAACCAGGATCTTAAATTACTCTACCCTTAAGTCAGTTTTCTAACCTCTTTCTACTTTTCCCCGCCACTGGCATAAAAATAATAATAATACAATCCCTATAGCTCCTCTAGTCTTAACCCTCAAATCAAGTCGTAGTCCTCAAACAGCCCTCACTCACAAGAGCTAAACCTCTAATTGGTCCTCATAAAGATTTAAGTCCACGTGCACACACACACACACACACACACACACACACACACACACACACACACACACACTACACTACATACACCATCATTTTACACACATTCCTATATCCTCTGCTATGACTGTTGCTGTTCACTCAGAGTTGAAATTACATTGTAATTCCTATGGCTTAAAGATGCTTAAGGATTCAATGAAATATGTCACACACACACACACACACACACATGGCTTCCCCTTAGTTAACAAATCCTAACTTTAATGTGACTTCTGGAAAAGCAAGAAGGATTAAACTTGTTAAATCTCCCAACTCACCTCCTAATCTTCTTTGTTAGGAAAAGTTAATGAATGCAGTCAGTCACAATCTTTCTCATACACCTCTACATTCACACACACTTTGTTCTGTGGTAGTCTTAAATGCTGTAGAGCTCTCTAAATCCTCCTGTGTGGGAAATGTGTGTGTTTGTCAGAGCAGATTTCAGGCGTCAGAGGACTAAGTCAACAGTCCCAGACTCCTGTTTCCATAACTGTTATTCTCATGGATCAGGTTGGAAGCCCAGCGACGTCCAGCCTCTGATGCACTGAACACATTTCCTTCATCTTTAGAATGAGACTGTGACCACTTTCACACATGCATTTGACTTGCAAATTTTCTGACCTGCTCTTCTTTCCTCTGCGTTTTAGCAGTAGATTTACTTGATTTGAACTCCTGTCACAAAACGTGAACCTGGGGCTTGACAGAGCAACAGATCGTTTTGTAAAGAAGAGAGACAGAATTCTGCCACTGCCACATGTTTCAGGGTTTCTTTCACATTTCACTCTGAAAAACTGGAACATGCTTTTTGTCCATAATCTAAGAAAGTTCTACTGTATTGATCAGGAACAACAACAAAGAACAGCGATGAGGCTTTGACAACCTGCCTGTGGCTCCAGGGATAAGATGAGTTCACTTGTTTTTTGTCTGTTTTCGGTTCCAGATTGGTTTAGACTTCACACCATGGTGTGCTCCCACTCAGCAGGACAGAGACAACCAAATGACTGTGTTCATTAAACAGCTCAACGTCGCCAAGGAGCTGGACCTACCTGTGTGAGGAGTTCAACCACAGACACATGAGACTAGAAATGAATTCAGTCCACTAAAATTCAGTGACTATGTTCACTGTAGTCCTTTTCATAAACCAGTGCCAAAACTCTGTTATTATTTTGTTTAATTGATAAATCATCTTGAGTTGCTAAAGGAGCAGTACAGTGGATATGGTGGCTCCCTTTCATTTAGTACAAGTTAAACTTTGTATATGTCCTTTCTCAGTAGGCAGCGATTGGCGTGCTGCTGAACCAAGAGGTTGGTTCCATTTCGTTTGAACCTGGTTTGCATAGAAGCCTGTGATCATAGAAAATCCAACCATTTTCACACAGGAATTCTCTTGGAATCTGTGAAAAAAATGTCAACAGGACTCCAGTGATGAAAAAGCTGATGACTCCTCTTACTGTTTTACTGTTCTCTGCACAGGAACGTCCATTCTCGATCAGCTGCTAAGGTCACCATAGAGACCATGAGAGAACAAGGTGGGTGTCATGTACAGTACGTGCTGCATACACAGCTGCAGAACAGACAAAAGGAAGTTATGACTCTGATTTTCCGCCAGGTATCAGTCGAGCTCTGCTTCATAACTTTGCGGGGAAGCCATCGGTGGCTCTGGAAGGAGTGAAGGCTGGTTACCACTTCTCCTTTCCACCTGCTGTCTGCAGGAACCAACAGGTAGGTGTGAGTTCACACTTTGACAGTTATGGGTATGATCTTTTTCTGACGAAGACAAATGTGCAGATGAAGCCACAAGAATATAAAACAATTTTGGTCCTTGTTGTCCATCATTCTGATTGTAAAGTGGGGTTAAGTTAATATGTGTGTAGGTGTAAGTAAATGTATACGTTTACATCAAAATGGTGTGTCATCCCATAGGAGTGATCAGCTTTTACATGTTTATGACAGATGAAGTACAGTATGCTCTCACTGACATGTGGGCGGCAGCAGGAAATTAATAGTAACTGTGGTGGTAACCATAGCAACATCATAAGTTATAGTCTTAGTAATAGTGCTAGATTTACTCCCTTGGTGGAGAGCAGAACCACATAGTAACAGCTTTTTTTCACAGGTTTTGCTTGAAAAATTAGGAGTCAGTTATCCAGAGTTTTGGATCATTTGTTCTGTTAGTCGACTCATCGATATATTGACAAATCATTTCCGTTCTAATGCTGTTAGAAATAATTCACATGTAATGCATATGTTTTACTTTAGCTTAAGCTTTTAATGCAGAAATAGTGTGATAAGAGGGTTGAAAGCTTCAAAACCAAAAGCAGAGAAATAGTCTCACACTGATTAAGACGAGCAGGAAGTCGCATGTCAACCTGTTGTGAGTTTGCCGTGCCAACTTTTGCTCAGTCAGTTGGTTATAATGGTGAACTTAATTGGAAATTTACCACACAGAGAGACAAGCTGATCAAGCAGGTCCCACTGGAACACACCTGTCTTGAAACTGACTCTCCTGCACTGGGGCTCAACCAGCATGTGAGTTTCAAACGATTCAAATTCATCTTATTTAGATGCTGTAACACAAATGCAGCTCCTCTGCAGATGCTTTTTTTTTTTTATCTCTTCCTGTCTCTCAGGTGAGGAATGAGCCTGCCAACATCATCCTGTCCTGCCGTTACATCGCAGACGTCAAAGGTCTGTCTCCCCAAACCGTTCAACTCGTCACTGCACAAAACGCTTACAGACTCTTCCCCAGGGCTGACGGGCACTAACACACAAAGTTTGAGGCTGACACACTGACATTAAGGACAGTTTTACACACTGTATAAACACAAACAACTCTTCAAGGGGAAGAGCAACACTTTGACATTGAGTGCATGTGTGATGACAGTGAATGAGTGAACTTGTGGTTCGCAGATTTTTTTTTCTAATGTTTTCTTAATAAACAGTTGCTCAACACTGTTTATAAATTCAGAATAAAACACAGTTGAAGTTTCCTCCAGTATGTGTTGTGTTAGCTTGTCACTGTGCAGTCATCTACACCAGGTGTGATGTATCTGGAAGAGAGGAAAAGAAACAGACAAAGTTAAGTACAGATTCATATAATGACATAAGGCTCACAGTCATTAAGCCTGTTAATCACAGTGCTAGCTGGTTGTTGTGCCATACGTTTTTCCGTTATTACTGTGGAGGCTTCTGTATGTATGGGCTGTTTTTTAAAAAATGCAGCTGCTGCATTCAAAGTACTGACATCTGAGAACTGGAGGTCAGCTTCCATCCAACAACACTCTGAATGCAGGAAACAGATAAACACAGTTTCCTTTAAACATTCTTAAGAAATTTCTTTCAGTTCTTTTTTTTTCACAGAGGTAATTCAAAGAAATATAGTCTTATATCACAGCATGGCTTTGTGTTCCCTCATGAATAATGCATAAAAATAAAAATACTATAAAACCAGAGACTATCATAGTACAGTAAACTCCCGTGGAGATATCAGATCTTCAGGAATATAAGATTTCAGTAGAATCTCCAAATAATCCTCCTCACAGCTCTCTTCGAAGTGCCTTCTCTCCGGAAGCTTTGGGGGCGGTGGGGGCGGTCGCTCGGTGCAGGCCGCCCTGCGCTGCGGTGTGGCGGTCAGAGCGGTGAGTAGGGCCGGGCTGGTCCGCAGGTGACTCCGGTAGTGTCTCCTCTGGCTCCTCTCCCAGGACTGCCGGGGGTTCATCTCCACCTGACACCACGTCTCCCTCCGCAGGTTCAGCTCCAGAAGAGCCCGCTCTTCAGGTCCGGACATTGCGCTGGTTTTTGGTGTATTTTCCCTTTTACAAATTATCCGCAGAGGAGTCCGTTTCTGATGCTGGAGATTCCATGGCAACGCGAAACCTGAGGAAGCGCGCCTGCGCGTCAAAGATCTTTTATGGTTGGAGAGATGTGTTACTCTATCGAGAGTTTAACATCCCGAAAAGCTTCCCACTGTCTTCCAAAAGTGAGAGGTTTGAAAACCTCTGAACTTTTCTATTCTCCTTTTTTGGCAGCTATGTCAGTACTACTCATTATTTCCTCTTAAAGTTACTGTAAAAACAAACCTACAAATGACTCATATAAAATGTACTGTAAATACAGATTACACACCCAATTAATCACCAAATAACTCTTTCTGCTTCTTCCTGAAAACAGAAACAGAGTGAGGGCTCTCTTCCCCAGTCCCTCTCTAGGAGGCAACAGGGGGTCGAGGTTATTTGAGGTTTATTTAATTATTGAGACTGTGAAACACAACTGAGGATTGTGTTGTGTGTGTTAATTTAAACTTAACTTAAATTATAACTTAAAATCACCTTCCTGCAGCGACAGTGTGCTAACACTGCTGGGTGATAACACGGTCAGCAGAGCACAGTCCTGCCCACACCCACTCCCATCACTGATACCAGGTGCTGTGCAACAGATTTCTATTTTCAGTGAGATAAGATAGTTTAAGTTATGCACTTTAATCACTTTAACATCAAAAGTGACCATGCTTTAGTCAGGTTATACTTTTTTTTGCACACGTCATTGAAATAATGACATTTGTGTATAGTAAAGTGTGAATCACCTGTGGGGTCAGACTCGTACCTGCAGCTTGTAGCTGCAGCAGTGGAGGCTCACTGGGTCAAACAATGATTAGGATTAGAGCAGATAATGGCCTGAGCATATGGACAGGCTAACTGGAGTTTATGGACCAAGCCTCAGTGTTACAGGCCTGAAAGGGACCTGACAGGGAGCATGGGGGCTGGTGTTTGTCATTTGCATTGATTTGTCAAATAATTTGTTTGATTGTTTGACGTTAACCTTTAGCATTTAGCTCAGGTCTTATATAAATGATAAATGTCATGTGGTTAAACTGAAATGAAACATGTTTAATTTGGAATTTGGAATCTTTATTAACTCTTATAACATGTGATGGGTAGTAACAGGACAACTTGCTGCATTTTACTTTTCGAGCTGTTGCATCATGATTCCCCAGCTTCCACATGGGCACCGATAACATTCACACAGTAATACAAGTACAAGATACTACAAGCTCTTGCTGCTCTACTATTGGCTCATCAGCATCGGACGGCCGTGTGTCAGCGACGGCTGAACAAAAGATAGAGAGACGCAGAGGAAACCACAGAGAGAGAGAGAGACGCACATGCCGGGCAGACGGGCAGCATGCCGGGTTAGAGAAGCCGGAGAGACGAAGATACAGGAGGTTTTATAACGAGTAGGACGCGTTAGAGTGGGTCGTTTACATAGTTATTTATTCTAAGTCTGCTTCATGTAATAGTCATTCATGCTCCTCAGTGCATCGCAGCTGTATCCTCTAGTAACCGAATGAGGAAACCGCTCTGTTTTGCGTGTTCTCGCTTCCTGTCGCGCCACTAGCTGCCATCTCTCGACTCAGCCGCGGCGAAAAGAAGAGAAAGCACCAAACAGGTATCATGGTTGCCGGTGAGCTCGTGCAGGAGCATCTGCGCGCGGATACCGGCGCACCTGACGACATCACCGTCGGCAGGAAGACTCCCGAGCTGGAGGGCGCAGCCGAGCGATACGCGGATCCGACATACGGAGCGGCGCCAACGGACGGGGCTGGGGAGGCAGACACCAGCCCTGCGCTGGTGCAGGAAAAGGAGCTGCCGCCGGATGAAAGAGAGGCGATGCTGCCCCACGGAGGAGGAGGAGGAGGAGGGGAGGCGGAGGAAAGGAAGAAGCTAGAGACGAGACTGTACCGGCGCCGGTTCGCCGTGCTGGCCATTTTCAGCCTGTACTCTCTGGTGAACGCCTTCCAGTGGATCCAGTACAGCATCATTACCAACGTGTTCACTCAGTACTACGGGGTGACCAACGACAAGGTGGACTGGCTCTCCATCGTCTACATGGTCGCCTACGTGCCGCTCATCTTCCCGGCCACCTGGCTGCTGGACCGAAGAGGTCTGCGGCTCACGGCCCTGCTGGGCTCCGGTCTCAACTGCGCCGGCGCCTGGCTCAAGTGCGCCAGCGTGAGCCCCGAGCTGTTCGGAGTCACCGTCACCGCTCAGGTCATCTGCTCCGTGGCGCAGGTGTTCATCCTCGGCCTGCCGTCCCGCATCGCCTCGGTGTGGTTCGGACCCCGGGAGGTTTCCACCGCGTGCGCCACAGCGGTGCTCGGGAACCAGGTCAGCATGTGCACGAGCATGTCTGCGCGTGCCACAGATTATCGAAAGGCTTGACATACTCGTCCTCAACACACACACACACACACACACACACACACACACACACACACACACACACACACACACAGGTATGAAGAGAAAATAAACGATAAAATAACGTTTGGGTTGCCAGATTGTGGAAAATCCTCTTCTAGCTCGACACTTTCAGATGTCTTGAAGCCTCCAATGAATGAATTAAAGCACTAGTTTTAAAGATGAGCAAAGTGTTGTGCTGGAGGAGGATTCTCCCAAACCCCTCACGAATGGCTTATAAGTGATCTATAATGCATTTATAGATTATTTATCAACCGTTAATACAGCCATCATTTAGGGTTTATGCCTCAGAAGACAGCCACTCTGAAAATAATGAACTTCAATATACTTTCAACACAGCACACCAGAAATGCTTCATAACTGAGTGATACACAAGGATGTTGTCAGCAAACATTCAATTTAAACATGTAACATGATAACAACAACTTTAGTAGAGTAAGAAATCAATGTTTTTCTCTTTTTCTATCTCTAGCTGGGAACAGCCATAGGCTTCCTGTTGCCTCCAGTTTTAGTTCCCAACACGCCCAATGATGTTGAACTGACGGGTCGCAACATTAGCATCATGTTCTACGGAACCGCTGCAGTCTCCACGGGCCTCTTCATCCTCGCAGTAATAGGTACATACCAGAATCACACACAGTCACACACTGCACACACTCAAACACTGCCTTGTGTCATGGGAAGCAGCGTACATTTACTCTGTGCTGCCATCTGTTCCAGTTGCTGGGGATTTGTGCTTCAGTTACCTCAAAGCCATGTGAGGTGACTACAGGCATACCCCTGTCTGTGTGTGTGTGTGTGTGTGTGTGTGTATTCTTCTGAGGAGCATATGTTCTCATAACTATGGAAATCTTCCACACTGGGGACAGTAAGCACCCAGTTCAAGATCAGCACTTGAGTTTAGGATTAAGATTGAAACAGGATTAGGTTTCGGTGAAGAAGAGATTCGTGGTTAAGGGTGAAGGTTTTATGCATATCAGTGTTGTATAGTGCTGTGGAGAGAAAAAGGGTGGGGTTAGTGGTGGGTGGAGAGGGTGAACCTGCCACGCATTTGCATATTAGATCTGCTCACACGTTGAACCTGTGGTTTCCACCAGCCAATCAAATGCTATGAAAATATCTCGGGCCAACACATGGAGTTTCAGAACGAAGGTCAGGGTTATGGCTGGGATTCATTAGTCACATATGGACGCAAGCAGTTGCTGATAGGGAACCATGGCTGCCTGAAACACGGCCCACCTGGGCCCCTACAGACTCACAGATTAACGGCTCACTTAGAAAATCACTCATTGCACATTAGAGAACATCATGTATTTATCTCCTGGAGAGTTCACCCAAACCTTACTGTTTCTATGTGTCCTACAGTGGTGAAGGACCGTCCTCCCCTCCCTCCCAGTCAGGCCCAGGCTGTCCTGCCGGACTCTCCTCCTGAGGATTACTCCTACAAACAGTCCATCATCAACCTGATAAAGAATAAAGCCTTCATCCTGCTGCTCGTCAGCTACGGTAAGCACAAGTACAAGCAATAATTTTTGTGGGAACATTTGATGTTTTTCCCCCTTATGTTTTTTTTGCTGACGCTCATCCAGAGAGTAACTTTACGTTTAACAGTAGAACAATTCTCTTCTCCCTGTTTACCATCCGTACAAGCAAATGATGGCAAAGATCAGTTCTGCTCTGTGAGTTTAAAGACCCTCAGACTCATTAAACCCAATGAAAATATCTTTGTAGAAATGAGGATATCTGAGATTTGTAGAAATTGTTCATTTCTTCTGGAAAGACACCACGTCCACTTTAATACTGCTGAAAGGGCTTTTCTGCACTCTAATGTGTCTGGCATGACTATCTCCTGGCACAGTTGTTTCACATGACTCCGCCACATGCGACAGAGCAGCAACCGCACAGAGACACACCTCATAACTCACCTTGTGTTAATGATCTGTCACAGTGTCAAGCTGGCTTTCCTTTTCGCATTGAGCCTGAGGATTTTGTTTTCTCCTGCGTTTGACAAGCCGACTTTAAGACGAAGAAGAAGAGGCCATTTTTACTGTCATACGCATTTGACCTGCATGCACAATGACTCTGACTCTGTAACCTGGCAACAGCCAATCACAGATGCACACACACTCACAGGCAGTTAGACACAGGGTGGGAAAGGCACAGAGAGTTTCTCACCTATGACTCCAAATTTACTTTCCAGTAACATTAATGCATGTGTCCATGTGTCCATGAAGCCAAACTCTTGGTTTCACTGCAGTGTTCCTGTTCTACTGTTTGTGTGTGGGTGTGTGTTAGTAGCCTGTGCCTGTTTTATCATTAAAAAATTAAACCCAGACAAATTCATTAAGGACAAACTTAATTCTAAGCTTAATGGATAGGCTTATTATAATGGACAGACCTGCATCACAAACCGAACACTCCCCTTCTCCATTGTTTCTGTCTGCAGGTATAATGACTGGTTCCTTCTACTCTGTCTCAACTCTTCTCAACCAGATGATCATGGCCTGCTATGAGGTAAAGCACAAACAGCAGGGAGTAAACGAATGGAAACAAAATCCTTGTCATCATCACTCATTTTTTAAACCTGGGTTTTAAAGGAGGGACACTCATTAGTTCTCATTACTTCAGAGGGTTAATCCTAATGGCTCTGCTCATCCCCAACATATTTCATTTTCAAAAATTACAAACAAATTGATAATAAACCTTCTTGTAAAATTCAGGTGTTTCTTTTTTAATGTATTGTCAGGTTTAAAATGCACGTGTGTTTAAAATGCACGTAAAAAAACAGGTGGATGGAGAAAAAGAGGGAGATACAGAGAAGCACTGAGAGAGAAAAGAACAGAAACTTCTGATGGCTTTGATGAGACATGAGTTTATTGTCAGTGGCTCTGAGTTCATTAGCTGCTTTCACGCATGCCTGCTGCTCACCACAACCATAACACACCAACCAACAGTGTGCGCACACACAGACACACACACACGCAGAAGAAGAAAGAGAGGCAGATTCAGCCAATCACTCTAAAACACTTCTGTCCTTCTTTTCCAGCCTTTCTCTCACATACTGTACACGCACACACACACACACACACACTGACTGACAAAAAGGCTGATGCTCCTTCAGTTTCTGCCTTTCTTAGCAATACACACCATCCCAATCACACACACACACACACACACACACACTCTGACAGATGACAGATACTCACCCCTGCATGAACTTATAAAACTCTCTGTCTCTTAGCTGAACTGTCAGATGGCTCTCTTCCAGAAGCACAGGAAATCCCAGACATCTCCAACCCCACCCCACAACCCGCACCTTTATATATACACACTTAAAGGACACGTGACTGGATTTTGGTGCACCTGTTCAGGGAAACCTTTGTGATTTTGCTGATGAGTTAGAGGAGCACACTTTGTTCTCACAAAGGCTCTATTCGCCGCTCCTCTCCTCAGAACCAGGAGCTGAATGCTGGGAGAATTGGTTTGACTCTGGTTGTTGCTGGGATGGTCGGATCCATCCTCTGTGGCCTATGGCTGGACCACACGAAGACGTACAAGTAGGCAACACACACACGCATTCTTCCCATCAGATAATTTTAGGCTAAGCTTGATATTATTAAATGATGACACATATCAGTGCCTGCTGTAGCATTAAGATTTCCTTTCCCAGATCAGGATTAGGGGATTCACCGTTTGGTGACTGAAAGATCATCAGTGAACATAATCAAATGACTGAGTCGCACGCTGTGTTTGTGTTGCTGTTTTACAGGATGACGACTCTGATCGTATACTGCCTGTCGTTTCTGGGAATGGTGGTCTTCACCTTCACTCTGAACCTCAACAACATCTACCTGGTTTTCTTCACCGCTGGAGTCCTGGGGTACGACTAACCTGATTCACTAAGTTACACAGCTAGTTATGTTACAAACATTTGCTCTGACATATCATTTATTTCCTTGTAAACGTTATGTCAAAGGCTCCATAAAGACCAACGGCTCTGCATAGTCTGCATAACGTGTTTATATCCTTTAACAGCACTGACCTGCAGCAACCTGCACATTCCTATAACACTATAACATCGATGTGCTCCTCCACAGTTTACTGTTGAAAGTGAACAGAATAACTGTGAATTGCAAAATGAATTTTATAACTTATTGTATGTTGTATTGAGCTGAGAAATTTGAAAAAAAATTATTATCTGTGACTCAAAATTCACATAGATATATAAATATAAATAATATTAATAGATTTTCTTTGTACAAGTGCTCAGATCTTTTGCTATGGCTTCACTTTACCAAGTGTCTCATAACAAAACCACACTGAATATATGAATGTAGTTTTGCTGTATGACCCAAAGACCTCATATATTCATTGCTTTCTGTAGGGAGGAGCAGTTAGCACACTGAAGTGACAGTGACAGTAACTCATCACCAGGGTGTGAGCTCCATCTCTGTCTCTCATTGTTGCAGGATTAAACACACCTGTCCTGTGTCCTGTGCAGATGTTTACATGTAAATAAGAAAATGTGTCAACGAACAAGTGCACATTTACCAAATTGCACATATTCCAATACCTTCTAAAACTTCCTCACTGATGAATCACAAACGAAAACCACATGATACTGAAATGAGAATGTTATATGAACGTTGAAGCTGTTCTGTTTTGGATCAGTGAGAGTTTTTTTGTATCATTAGAGGCTGTAATCACACATCAAGGCAGAATGGAGATATTATCTGATTTATGAATCTGACTTCTGTGTTTCAGGTTCTTCATGACAGGTTACCTGCCTCTGGGCTTTGAGTTTGGAGTAGAGATCACTTACCCAGAGTCTGAAGGAACATCGTCAGGACTCCTCAACGCTTTCGCTCAGGTATTACAGAGTTCCTAAAAAGTGTCCTAAAGGTTCTATGTGCAGTACTTTCACATTAATAAATCTGTCTGCCTGAAGCAGAGGAGGAAAATCTGCTGATAATAAAAAGATTTTATTAGTGAAGTTGAGAAAAAATGTTTGATCAAAGACACAAAATTCTCAGTTGAATCTAAGGAAAGTAGTGGTCCACAAACTGATAGAGCTGGGAATCAGCTAGATCCTTCTGAACTGATGCTATTAATAATTTGGGTGGTAATGTAATATGTACTGAGATTCTGACCTACAACTCTAATGTAATGCTGCATGTGTCTTTGTGTGTTTGTGCAGATATTCGGGATCATTTTCACTCTGATTCAGGGCAAACTGACCACACATTACGATCCACAGGCTGGAAACCTCTTCCTCTGCGCTTGGATCTTTCTTGGAATACTGCTCACTGGTAGGCAGTGTGTGTGAATGCATGTGTGTTCATTAGTGTGTGTCTAACTGAATGTTGGGAGTGTAACATTTCCTCGCCATCTGTTTCAGCCTTAATCAAGTCAGAACTGAAAAGAAACAATGTCAACATGGCTGCAGGCAGCAACCACCTTCAAGCAGTAAGTACCCAAAAATGCACACAGCACAAACACTCGTGTACACAAAGAAATTTGCAGTAGATTTCATTCCTTTGCCACTTCGCACAAGGTAACAGTAATTAGTTACCTTTTCTGTCTTTATTTATCTTTATTTCTGTCTTTACCTATCAGGTAAAGACAGAAATAAATTTCCGTTCACAGGCTTTGAGAAAGCGATAATTCGGTCATGTATGAACCATCACCACCGAAATCTCAAATCTCTAACTTATCACTAATCACAGTTTTGATGGCAAATGACGTGGATGAAACTTCTAAACCAGTGATTAACCCAAAATCGTTCATTTCCATTAAATTGCTCGACCACTTTCTTTTACTGTCTGTTTCTCTTTGTCTCTGAAATCTATGTCCCTGTGGAGTAACCTTTAGAGAGGACAGTGTTTGGTCTGGGTGTCTCTTTGTTCAGTATGGCATCCAATGAAGTGACCTTATTACGAGACAGATTCTTGAACCTTTCTCAACCTTCCTGTGTCGTTTGAATGTTAACGCTCTTTTTCTCCCTGCTTTGCAGTTACTCCATACAAACTGTCCTCTAAACTGACAAAGCTATAAAATCCTGTCTCCTTTTAAATCTTACCTCAGCACCAGGTAATTATCTGTAATGATTAATGAAGGTGCCCCGAGAAACACCCTTCAGACAGGCCAGGCCATTACACGAGTTTCAGTGCTGTTCAGTCTGTCTTTATTCTGCCCTCCCTGCTGAGTCACAGCTGAAGTGCCCTTCAGAGAAGGCAATTCATCAGACCCTGAGGTCTAAAGAACATGTTGTGCATTTTTCTAAATTGAAATTCAGTTAAATAAATGCAAGTGACAGCCCAGAAGGAGGTGCAATTGGTAATCGGGTTTATTTTATTAATCAGAACCGTTTCATCTTCATCAAAGCAGAAACTGCACCGTGCTGATGCCTTTTTGTTCTCTTAGCTTCCCACTGAGTGTCCTGGGGACTGCCCTTCAGAGAAGAAAACCAATGGAGTCAAGCTGGAGCCCTCGATCAGCTTCTCCCATGAAACCTCACTGTGACCCTGCCAAGTCACTGAGTCACAGGACAAGTAAGGTCTTCTGCTGCCCTGGGATACATGTTGGTGCCACGGTCTGTGATGTATGTAGAGGTGCACTTGATTTTTATTGCCAAGCATAATTTCCTTGATATTTGGAAAGGTGAAGGCTTTGGATGTGAGCCAAGTGTAATCAAGCACAGCCACAATCTACACTGCATTCTGGACGGGCGGGGCAACCAGCAAGAACCAGAGGGAGTTGGTTAGATCTCTGCAGAGGGATCCAGGTCCCTCGTGCTCTCAGACACTTGAGTAGAAGAAGCATTGCCTCCAGTTTTCTGGTTTGGTTGGTAAAAAAAATAGTATGCAAGCAATGGCAGGCAGAAGAAGCTACACTTTACTTTTATTGTAGTTTGTGAAGCGTGGCGCTTTTAGTTTGGTTACTGGATGAAAATCCATCTTCGAAGTAAAATGGAAGGTTAAACAAGCTTCCAATTCCTGGATCACCGGTTTGCTGCAGTTAAAAGAAAATATTCCTGTGACTGTAGAGGGATCACAACATCAGGTGAAGTCTTTCGAGTGTCGGAGTCTGCAGGCGTGTGGGAGGAGCCATTCTGTTTGGTTTTGTCCAGTGACCTCTGCTCATTTCACAGGGCCAACATTTCCTGACTTTACTTGAATAATTCTTTGATGCTTTGAACTGCACTTGTGAGACACACTGTAAATGTTATTCTGTCATTGTTTCATTTGGTTTCTTTTCATACGACAGTGGTGATGTCAGTAATCCTCAAGGAACTTTGATTCACATTGCTTTACTCACAACACAACAATGCACAACATTGGGTGGACTGTGTCACTAATGATAGGACAGTGAGTCCTGTAAGGTCCAGACAAATAAAAAGTGTGTAGAAGTAAATACATCTTTCACAGCTGACATTGTCTAACGTCATCTGGAACCCTCAGGTTTCATTTGCTGCCTTCTTTTTATCCATTGCAGCTTCCATTTCTTTTTCCTGCACAAAACCACTATGGACCAAACAGAATGTGAACATGTTCTGAGATCAGTGCACAATAAGAAGTACACGCACAACTTAAAGTGTTATACTGGAATGCATGACTTCAAATATGTTTTTAATGTTGACTCCTGTTCCTCATTATACTGAGACTCTGTTGGTCACAGGCAACTCAGGCTGCTGTTAGTGAGACGTGGAGGCACGACAGAAGCATAGCACCATCTTGTGGCTTTTCTTCAGTGGTCACTAAACTGGCAGAGTGAGCTGACAGGAGAAGCACAACCATGTGACAAAAGAATATGATCATTTAGAATTACAGACCCACCTGTTCATTTTATTCCCATCATATGAAAAGTTGACTTGTAGAAGGCATTTGTTTGTTTGCTTCTATTTTTTTCAAAGCCTTGAAAACATTTTGTGTGTAAACCTGGATGAATGATTGATGCATTATTCTGTTTTGTGAATCTTAGTAGATGAAGATGTTTTTGTGATTTCTTTGTGTTTCTCTAATTTTTATAACATTAACTTTTATACAGCACTAAAGTCTTGTTTATGAAATGTATTTGTTTTCTCCAGTTAGGCTATTTATTAATCTGCAGTTATATTACAGCAAATACTACTGTCATAAAATTGTGAAAGGGTTAATAATGTATGGCTGAGAATTCATCTTGAATTCATCAAGCTGAGACAAGTGTCTCTTTGGTCTCATGTTTGGTCTGACATATTTTTCTTTGTCTCCATCCTGTCTTCAATATCTATGTCACCAAAAAAAGATTTTACAAGCGAAATCAGTAAAGGATATTTTGTGTTGTCGTACTGTGACCGCTGCAGAGACAGTTAATGCATTAAACCCTCTGATCTGGTTGCAATGCTGTCTCCTCTCCTGGTTCTACTGTATCTACGAAGATCGTGTGGAGTGTTTCTCAAACATGAATGAATAGACCTAAACCAGCCATGTGTTGGTCTGTCTCTCAAAACGTTCCAGCTTACCCACCCCACATGTGGTGCAAGTCACAAACGTATACCTTCATGTTTGAAACAGACTTGGTAAAACAGCTGGGTACTGTAGTTTTTAACGAACGTTTCTCAAACAGAAAGAAATAGATCATTTGTTTGGGCCTTTTCAGCTTTAGTGAGTATTTCTGGTAACAGGATGGTGTGTGTGGTCATGAGTTAAAATAAACTACAGTGTGCATGTTCACCATGGTCACCATGGTCACCATGGTGAACAACATGCTCTGTGTCACAGAGGAGTAAGATATATTATTATTTATGACTAAATACCTGCAAAACTAATGACTTTGTTTCCTTCTAATTAGCAAACGTTAGCATGGTAGCACACGAAACTAGTTTATGTTAGCATTAATCTCACAGCATCTCTTTGGCTAATTATAGTCTCACAGAGCTGCTTCCGTGGCTGTAGGCTCTTAGTCTTGTTGTTCTGTTTTTGGTTTCTTACCAAACACGTCCTCGTTTAACTACGTCACTGAAGTTACAGAGTGGAAATGGCGACATTTCCGTTACTCTGCACTATATCTGTTCAAAGATACTTAAATGTACCTTCAGTTATTTAAAAATAAATGCAATGTCTTTGTAAATTTCAATCTGACACAGCTGTAGTCAGTCAGTTCAGATCAGTCTGCTTAGAAGATCTGATCCGATGTGACCGTAACTCTCACAACACTCTGGGTATTGATGCTGTTTAATATCATCATTTTAACTCAGGAAGTCAACCTCAAAAGGGCAGAAGCACGATCACCCATAGATCAGAAGCAGAGAGACAGCCTGCGCCTGCTGACAGAGAAAGGACGCAGAATGTCTCTACTGGAATTAATCCTTATTTTTGTGCTTCAGTTTGAAGGTAAAGCTCTGTTTTCTTATTTAAATGAGGGAAAACTGTGTAGCAACTATGGGTGAGTGAGGTTTAGATAGATTCTCAAAGCTTTATTGAATTCATGAAAAAATACAGATGGTGTCAAAGACAGAAAAGCTATCAGACATAACAGATGGTCGTCTCAGCCCAACATCCAGTGTTCTTTACCTTGATTTCATCTCCACCAGTCTGACAGGAAATTCAAATACCACATTTTTGACTACACATTTGTCTCCACAGGTGAGATGAGAGACAATCAGTCACTGACTGCTGTTAATGAGGCTTTGGTCCTTCAGTTTCTAAACAATGGCAATATGAAATTCAAATACCACATTTTTGTTTGTGAATTGAGACATAAATAACTAGAAGAATGTGGTGTGCCTCCATGCGGTTTGTAGCAGATGTAGAGGTTATGGGTGTTAAAGTGATAATGGCAATGCTTGGGAAGGTTAGTGTTGGGTGTACACAAGCAAAACTTACACAAGATCACAGCAGCCTTGACCTTTGACCTCTGACCTCCAATACATATTTGACAAGCAGTGATAATGCGTGCAAAGTTTGAAGAACATCACTGAAAGCACTGTAGAGATAACACATTCTGAAGCACAACATTTGCATTAAGGTCACAGCAACCTTGACCTTTGACCTCTGACCTCCACAATCTAATCAGCTCATCTTTGAATGACAGTGAACATTTGCGCAAACTTTAACGAACATCCTTCAAAGTATTCTTCAGATATCACATTCGTCTGCATAAAATTAAATGTACAATCACAATGACTGTGACCTTTGACCTCCAAACACCTTTCAGATCTGCCTTAAGTCACAGTCAACATTTGTGCACATAAAACATAATGCCTCCGGTCTTGGTTATCGCCGGAGTGGAGGCATAAAAATTATTCTTTAATATGACATCGACCACTAGGGGTGGTATGTTTGCACGGTCCTGCTCTGTGGTTGCAAACGTTAAAGCCCATGATATGTTTATGTTTATGTTTACACTGAGTAT
>JBBMJY010000011.1:2077975-2090463 GCA_037833715.1 Toxotes lorentzi
TAGAACAACAAACTGAAACATTACAATAATTCTGATCACAGTGATGAAGTTTTACTCTTGTTGTCTTTCTCTCACATCATCTTCATCTTCACCAGTGACTGGATATAAGGATTATGATAAGATGACCTTGTCCTGCTCTGTGTCCACACATGACGTGTGCAGACACACAGTGAAGTGGCTGTATGAGGGTGAAAATGTGGATGAAGGAAACAAAGACATAGAGACACAGTCACAGTTTGAGTGCTCAGCTACTGTCACGTTTCCTTCCTCTTATCTCAACCAGAAGCCAAAGTATGATGAGCTATTTCAGTGTGAAGTGACTGATGGTTACAGCAAAGAAGTGAAGCTGTTCACCTTCAGCCCTCAATCCTCAGGTGAGAACATGATGAGCTGTTTAAAATCACCTTAAACTGACGTGGCTCACAAACTACATTTGCATTGTGTATATTTATGATGACCCTTTTCACCCTTTTCCATTTTATTCCTACAGATTCATGAGGTGTTTTCTCACTGCACAGTTTGTTGGGTTTTCTTTTTTCATTTGTACAGGTGAGGACACAACAACAACAACAACAACAACAACTGAAAACAGCAAAAAATCATCAACCACCAATATGACATCACCTGCTGTCAGTGATACTTCACCACTGCAGAGTAGTGAATTTTGTTTTTGTGGTTATTTCATTGAAGAGTTTCTTTGTCTTTCAGTCTCTCTCAGTGTGTGAAGCCAAAATAATTAGATTCAACCAGACTGTTTGTTTTTTAAACGTTTTTATTCTCTTTCCAGGTTGGTGGTTATATGCTGGTGGGGCTGCTGGCTCAGCAGCACTCTTTATAACTGCTGTTGTGTTAGTCATGAGATGGAGGAGAACTAAAGGTGAGGACATTCACAGATGAAACTTTAACCAGACAGGATGTTTTAAAAAAGACGGATATTCGTTGTGGAAGCTAAAATGAACTTTTCCTTTGATCTTTTTAGGGAACAAAACACAGATGGATGAAAATGCTGTGAGTTTTAAAGCGGAATCATAAAATGTTTGACTTTAGAGAACAAACCAGGCAGTTCTTCATCACAGCTTGGTGTGGTTGTGTAGTAAAGACTCACTGTGATGTACTTCAGGCAAAATGGTTCTTTGAGCTGATGTAAAACAATATAGTTTAAAGGAATAGTTTTGGGAAATATGCTAATTTGCTGTCTTCCAGAGAAATCGATGAGAAGACAGGTACCACTCTCATGTCTGTGTGGAGGCTATTAGCTTAGCTTAGCATAAAACAGGGGGAAACAGCAGCTCTTAACGATACACCTACCAGTGCTTCAGAGACTCTAGTTTGTTAAATTCAAACACACTCATTCCAGACAGATAGTTTCTGAGTCTGGTGCAGCGATGACGTGACTCAGGAAGCTACTTGGCTGTTATTTGTGATGAAATATATTTAGCTCATTCTTGAAACGCACAAATTGTGGTTTTCGTGTTCGGAAATGTGAACTGTTTCTGTACTGTGTTTGTCCAGGGACAGAGATTAAACCCTACGGAGACTCAGTCTGCTCCAGAAACCAGTCCGGACACGGTGAGATCACACACTGCATCCAGTTTTAAGGTACACTCACTGTTAGGTGATATATTGTAACCGTAAGAGACACACAGTGACTCGACTTTTATTTGCTTCTGTAAGACACAGAAAAAAAGGAAGGAAGCGAATGTAGGACGTTTAGACCAAAAAAAGAACAGAAAATGTGATGCAGGAAGTGGTGGGCATGAAATGTGGTCTGACATGGAGAAAAAAAGTGTAGAGAAACCAGCTTTTAAATAAAGCTTTTAGAGGTCAACCAGCAATAAATAAAATAACTGAACAGAGTTTATGTTGCCTTCACTGTGCAGGCTCATCCTGAAGATGATGTTTCCTACACCTCCATCATTTACACCAAGAAGACCAACAGTAGAGTCCAGGTAAGATGTCTGATGGACAGTAAACACTAGAAACACAGTTGTACAGTGTGACAGGGTTTGTTCATGGTGATGAACTCACCAGGGATTATGGGGGATATCTCAGACAGAGGTTAAAGCTGCTGATGATGAAGGTGACGCAGTGACCTACAGCACTGTGAAAATGTCTTCCTCCTCTGCTGCGGCCTCCACTGATCCCAGCAACATCTACGCCACCGTCAACAAGCCAAACAAGTAAGAGACCACGGCACCTGAGAACCATTTTACCAGCTGTGCACATTCACTGTTGCTTCAGAGTGAGTGTTGGAATCTTTACCCATCTTCACCTGCCAGCTAAACCCAAAACGGACAGATCGCTAAAACTTCGCTAACCAGGAGAATCCTAAAATACCAGCAAACTCCACCACGTATTAAAAGGTGACGATTGGAAGTATGTTGCTGTTGATGTCTCTGGGGTGCTGTGTGTGACTACAGGGGAAGAACTAACACCCACGATGCTTTGTTGTAAAAAGCTTTTTGTCCATAAGGGGGCGCAGTAGGTTAACTAGAACATAAATGTGAAATGATCACTCAGCGTTTGTATGGCTTCCTGTGCTTAAAACATAAAGTTTATGACACATTTTGCTTTATGAACTTCCCGTCAGGCTCTTTATTGTGCTCAGTAATGCATGTACACACTGTGTTTGATGTTATTTTATTTATATTTGTTTGTGTATCACTTGTCATTGCTTGTTTTGCTTTAATCTGAACAAGTGTGTTTCTGTGCAGTTTTGTTGTTGTTGTTGTTTTTATAATATAAGAGCGTTTTATATAAAAGCAAACAGAGAAGGGGTGTGACATGACGTCCCTCACTGTGACTAAATCAGTGAAATCAACCCTGAGAGTCGTGTTGATCAGCTGAATGAACGGAAACTGTGGGAATCCAGAGCAGTTACGATTCACCTTCTGTCTTCTAATGTTAAGTTGATGTTACCTGTTGCAGCTGTAGGTCAGCGTGAAACTTCTTCTGCGACTCTCGTCCTTCATGTCCTCACCGAACCACAGCTTCCTCCCCTGCAGCTGTAGTTTTAGAAAACCTCAGTAACACCTGATGTTAAGGGTCCGAGAGCTTGGGGGGCCTGGGCTGTGTGAGGTGAAAGTTTACAGTCTTTGTGATCTCACAGAGACACGCCCATTAGCGGCTGATTCACAGTTCACCATGTCTCACATGCGTCAAATAGACATTACACAGTGTGACACAGATTACACAACGTGACATGCAGTGAACTTACACAGTAGATGCTGTTGCACAGTCTGAAAGCTCCTTACATCTGTGTAAGTGAATTCATCCCCCTCTTCAGCACCACGGACAGCAGCAGATCTTAGCACGGCGTTAGGCAGGACTCACCTGGACTGGGTGTTGATTTACCAGGTGGAAGGTGAAGCAGCAGGATGGTGTGTGTCTGCAGGATGAGCAAAATCAGAGAACAGGAAACACACAGGTGATAAGACTATTGATCCCACAGCGGGGAAATGGAAGGAGCTGCTCGGCGCCTCCACAGTCTGGTGCAGGGGGCTCCATCAGCTGTCCCCCTGTCTCCCCTGTCTGTCTCAGAGATGGTCCTCAGGCCCCTCCACACGTCCCTGGCGTTGTTCTGCCCCAGCCGCTCCTCCATCTTGTTCTGGTAGCTGGTCTTGGCCTGTCTGATCTCATATTTGAGTTCATGTTGGACTCTCCTCTGCTCCTCTTCTTCTCGTTCAGCGGGTCACCCAGGGCTTGTTGTTAGAGAAACACCGTAGCCTCCGGGTTGGCACCGTGTTCTCCACACAGAAGTTGATATAGTGTGTGATGCAGTGAGTCAGGCTGTCGATGTCTCCATGAGAGCTGCAGAGTGTCTCCCAGTCAGTGGTCTGGAAACAGTCTCTCAGTCTCTCAAAGGCCGAAGGTATACACCCGGAGGTGTATGCGTCTTTGACATTAGCATGCAGTAAGTCCAGCGTCCTGTTCTCCCTGGTATTGCCCCCAGTCTTTCCTCTTACCACTCTCCTGTCCGCGCAAGTTTAAATCCGTCCAGGGAAACCACAGAGTCCTGTCAGAGAAACACCCGAGGCTGCACTCCCTAAACTCCCTCTGCTGCCGGGTCAGCGCCTCTTATTTGAGAGGAAATGGACGCTTCCCATAATAACGGAGGGTAGATATGGTCTGTACCTCCGTCTCTTCTCCTGGAGCCTTCGTCCTGCTCTGCAGCCTCTTCTTTTCCTCTGTTTCTCCGCTTAGAGAAGAGCAGCGCTGTGTAGAGCTAACAGCTGATCCCGAGTGTAAACAATGGAGCCGTGACTGAAAGCAAAGGGGCCCCCCGACGAGCACCCAAAAAGTTCAGAAAAAAGTAAAAAACAAGTACAAAAGTAACAAAAGTAGTGTCCCTGTGTGCACAACTGCACCAAGACTTGACCACATTAAAGATAGTGACTGGATGAACGGGCTGAGGAGGGAGAGGCTGGACTACTGTGAATGAAGCCTCACCACTGAATTACACCTCAGAGAGTGACCCCAAAAACTTTAAAGGATGACATGAAAGTTTTTCACTTGAGTCCAGATGGTAAAACCTCCAGAGCTTTGCTGCTTTTGTTCACACACTCACGACGAAACACTTCCCCTTTAGTTCTCAGAAGAAAAGACGAAGCTGCATCATCATCATCATCAGCCGCAGGCGCCAGGTTCCGCTGGATGAGGTGTTTGCTCTGTTCTGCATTTCACATCATTTCTCTCTCTTGTGTGTTCAGGCCACATCAGTTAGTCTGGTGTCCAGGAATTTCATGTGTGTTGAGTACTAGTTCTTAAAATGCACATATAAACCCTGTGCACAGAGCATGAGAAAAACCAAGTTATCCAATGTCTCTGACCTAAGGAGGAGTCTGTTCCTCAGGCAGAGCCTCAGATTCTCTACACGCCTTCCATGAGGCGGAGAAAAGCGATGAAAAGCTCAGACCACAGACGTCAAACCACTGAAAGACAAAAAAGAAGTCACTATGAGGAAGTAGCACTTCGTTAATAATGGGAAGTACATGCTGTACATGCTGCTGAGAGAAGCACTGGTTAGAAGCTCTGACAGCTGAAGGGCTGAGAACAAGAGAAAGAAAACGAGACAGAAGCACGATGACTGGATTCAAGTGGACTAAATGGATTCAGACGTCTGTATTTCTGATACTGGTGCTTCAGTTTACAGGTGAGATACACAAATACAAACATTATTTACTGTTGTGTTTTGGTCACTGCTGTGTGTCAACAGCCAAGTGTGTTGTTTGTTTTAAACACTGTGAGCTGAACGGACTCTTCAATCAAAGAGAAGACATATTTACAAATGTCTGTTGTATTTCTGACTGTACTCACACTAACTGTGAAGCTAACAGTCATGTTCTTATCTCAGTGAATTCTTCATGTCTCTGTCTCATCTACAGCAGGAACTGGACAACGTCCCCACTTCACTGTCAGAGATGGAGATAAAGTCACTTTGCCTTGTGAAAAGAGGATAAAAAATCAGGTCGAATGTAACGGTACTATCTGGCTCTACAGTGACACAGAGAGTTCACCAGCAGTAGAGCTGATCAGCCTCGGGAAGATTCGTGAAAATGTCAAAGATAAAGACAGACTGAGTGTAACAGAGGACTGTTCTCTGGTTATAAAGAAGGTCACAGTTAAAGATGTGGGTCAGTACACCTGTAGACAGTTTGATAAATCAGGACAACAACAAGATCTAGACTCTGTGGTTTATCTGTCTGTTGTTAACAGTGAGTATTTAAACTGTCTCATTATGACAATTTACTGAAACATGAAATAATTAAGATCTCAGTGATGGAGTTCATTTTACTCTTGTTGTCCCAACAGTTCATGAAGATAAGGAGAATATGACGTTAACATGCACTGTGTTGACATCAGAACCGTGCAAACACAAGGTGCAGTGGCTGTACGAGGGTAAGAAGGACGATTTCACAAAAACAGGGATAAAACAGACGTCCTGCTCAGCCACTGTGACATTTAAAGCTCCTCATCATAACCAGAAGTCAAAGTATGAGGAGTCATTCAAGTGTAACGTGACAGACGGAGACGGTCAGAACGTGCTGGTGTGTAACGTCACCGA
Organism: Toxotes lorentzi; assembly: GCA_037833715.1. NCBI lineage: Eukaryota > Metazoa > Chordata > Actinopteri > Toxotidae > Toxotes > Toxotes lorentzi. The sequence continues at coordinate 2,084,040 of JBBMJY010000011.1, forward strand.
TCAGTCCGCATGTGACAGAACAGGTGGGTTTGTGTATTTGATGGATTAGATTTTACAAGATGATATTATCCATCTCACTTCCTGCAGATGGAAAATGTTACACACTTTCTCATCTTTGTTGTGTTTTTTATTTTATCTAACTTCATGTTCAGCTGCACCAAATGGAAACAGAACAACATCTGGACCTGATGATGGTCAGAAAAAATCACAAGGTAGAGACTGAACATCTGGCATAGCTCTCTATCCAGTGTTGCAGTATGGTGTAATCTCTCCTCCTTTCCTCTCATTTAGTCTCCACACACACAGATTGCCCTGCACTGAGCTACATGATGTTGGTAGTGCGTGTGGCTGAACTCCTCCTAATCACTGTGATTACTGTTCTCCTCATCAGAGCTCAAGGTCAGAAAATTCACACCTTCATTTGTTGAGGCTGAGACTAAGACAAAGTGCAAGCTTCAAACTGAAATGTTTCTCCGTGATTTGTTTTTCAGGGACTCAGAAATCACCTGAAGACATCAGAGTGAGTGGAAAATAAAAAACGATCATTTTAAAATGCTGCTGGTTGCCGGTCATGTCACTGTAACATGTGTGTTACTGTTAACATCTCACTGCTTGTGCTTGTGTAGGTTTCAGAGTCAGAAAGAAGCCGAACTGTGAGGCGTTCAGGTCCAGCAGTCAGTCAGGTAAAGATCAGATCAGATAGTCACTCACGGTGCGTTCAGGCTACGACAAAATTGAACAGACTGCTCGGCAATCAAAGTCAACATTTGTTTGTTCTATTTTTAACTCAGACTCTCAGGTGTGTTGTGTTGTTTTTCACAGGTGCATAATGATGAAGATGACGGTCCAGAGAACTATGAAAACTCTGGAAGGCCTTTTGCCTCTTTCAGACTCCACTGATCAACAACACCCTCATTAACATCTACTCACTCAACAAATTATTTCATTTTCATTAAGAGTTGCTGGGAGAGTAAAGACTGGGAGAGGAGACGCGACCAGAGCCAGTGGGCCATTCGGCAGCTTTCAGGCTGTGTGCTGGTGTCAGCTCGAGCTGTAGCGCACAGAGGTTGTTATCTTACTCACTTTTGTAGAGAGTGTTTTGTTTTTCTGAATACAGTTTTAATGTAACTATTAAGATGTTGTTAAGACTGGATGCAGATCAGTTTCCTTTTTCTTTATAGGAAGTTAGTTTTCTCTTGCCTTTAGTTGTAAGTATTTTATTTTTGATCTAATTTGCTAATAAACATCCTTATTTTTGCATATACTTCAGTTTCCCCTGACTCTTTTTCCCTGGGTTACTTTATATTCTTATTCCTCTCGTCCCCTGGACTCCTCAGGTACATGACACACAATTCTTGCTTGTTCTTACTGATTTTACGGTCCAAAGTTATAACCTGTGAGTTTAATTTAGTGTTTCGGATTCACGCCCCATTGATTCTGGCTGAAATTTCTTGCACATTCACAATTTGGTTGAAATTCAGTTTACAAGACAGAAAGTACTGTGTTTCTGTTGGTAATAAAAGAGCAAAGGAAAATAAAAGTTTTCACTGATGATGCTGGAAAACTGTGATGGAGAAAACAAACTCACCTGCTCACAGAGCCAGGTGAGGAGAGGTAACTGACACTGAAATCCACTGTATACTGTCATTTTATTTATTGAAACACATGGAGCCACATCATTACACCCCTAAATAACAATTAAATTAAGCAAAGCATTTACTGTATAAATAAACAAAAGACAGTGCTGAGCACAAAGATCTTTTTATATGGATATGTACAACTGGAAGGTGTATGTAGAATGAGACAATGAGATATTACACCTCAGAGACTGACCCCAAGAACTTCCAAGGATGAACTTTTCACTTGAGTCCAGGCGGTAAAACCTCCAGAGCTTTCACACGATGAAACACTTCCCCTTTAGTTCTCAGAAGAAAATACGAAGCTGCAACGAGGAACCAACAAAAGATTAAAACATCATCATCATCAGCCACAGGCGCCAAATTCTGCTGGGTGCAGTGTTTGCTCTGTTCTGCATTTTACATCACCACATTTCTCAGTTGTATTTTAGGGCCACAGCAGTTGCACGACTACTTTTTCAACTTATCTTCCTTCATCTTCGTCTTTTTAGGACGTTGAAAACATCATTGACCAAAATGTTCAGTAAAATCAAGTATTGAATAAATGAAGTGGTAAAATAAAAACAGAATGTGTTGAGTCTGTTTCCTGCTGTGTGTGAAGTTTATCTTTTCACCTGATGCTTCTCTTGTTGACCTCTGACTGGAAGAGGAGTCTGCTCATCAGGCATGATCACGTCCACGTCATCCATGAGGTGGAGAACTCACCAGAAAACACACCACTGGCTCAGGTCATTGAACTGCACTGGGATTTTTGGATATTTTAATATCATCATGAAAGTCAGGGCAATGAAAAGCTCATAGGCTCTGACTGTGGAAATCAAACCACCGAAAGACAAGGAAAAAAAAAGGTTTCACATCACTATGAGGAAGTAGCACTTCGCTAATAATGGGAAGTACATGCTGCTGAGAGAAGCACTGGTTAGAAGCTCTGACAGCTGAAGGGCTGAGAACAAGAGAAAGAAAACGAGACAGAAGCACGATGACTGGATTCAAGTGGACTAAATGGATTCAGACGTCTGTATTTCTGATACTGGTGCTTCAGTTTACAGGTGAGATACACAAATACAAACATTATTTACTGTTGTGTTTTGGTCACTGCTGTGTGTCAACAGCCAAGTGTGTTGTTTGTTTTAAACACTGTGAGCTGAACGGACTCTTCAATCAAAGAGAAGACATATTTACAAATGTCTGTTGTATTTCTGACTGTACTCACACTAACTGTGAAGCTAACAGTCATGTTCTTATCTCAGTGAATTCTTCATGTCTCTGTCTCATCTACAGCAGGAACTGGACAACGTCCCCACTTCACTGTCAGAGATGGAGATAAAGTCACTTTGCCTTGTGAAAAGAGGATAAAAAATCAGGTCGAATGTAACGGTACTATCTGGCTCTACAGTGACACAGAGAGTTCACCAGCAGTAGAGCTGATCAGCCTCGGGAAGATTCGTGAAAATGTCAAAGATAAAGACAGACTGAGTGTAACAGAGGACTGTTCTCTGGTTATAAAGAAGGTCACAGTTAAAGATGTGGGTCAGTACACCTGTAGACAGTTTGATAAATCAGGACAACAACAAGATCTAGACTCTGTGGTTTATCTGTCTGTTGTTAACAGTGAGTATTTAAACTGTCTCATTATGACAATTTACTGAAACATGAAATAATTAAGATCTCAGTGATGGAGTTCATTTTACTCTTGTTGTCCCAACAGTTCATGAAGATAAGGAGAATATGACGTTAACATGCACTGTGTTGACATCAGAACCGTGCAAACACAAGGTGCAGTGGCTGTACGAGGGTAAGAAGGACGATTTCACAAAAACAGGGATAAAACAGACGTCCTGCTCAGCCACTGTGACATTTAAAGCTCCTCATCATAACCAGAAGTCAAAGTATGAGGAGTCATTCAAGTGTAACGTGACAGACGGAGACGGTCAGAACGTGCTGGTGTGTAACGTCACCGATCAGTCCGCATGTGACAGAACAGGTGGGTTTGTGTATTTGATGGATTAGATTTTACAAGATGATATTATCCATCTCACTTCCTGCAGATGGAAAATGTTACACACTTTCTCATCTTTGTTGTGTTTTTTATTTTATCTAACTTCATGTTCAGCTGCACCAAATGGAAACAGAACAACATCTGGACCTGATGATGGTCAGAAAAAATCACAAGGTAGAGACTGAACATCTGGCATAGCTCTCTATCCAGTGTTGCAGTACGGTGTAATCTCTTTTATACTGAGATGGGATTGAGCTTAATACAACAAAAGGTTTCTTAACACTTTCTCCAACATGTTCCCAGGACGGAGCTGTTCTAGGTCTAGATGTAAACGTAATGTTTTACCAGTGAATGTGGATGTTAAGAGAAACAGAATTCTTTGAAAATATAAACACATAAGAAAGAACGTTGTTCTGTGTGACCAGCAGGATGTGTAACAGAACAGAAAACCAATCACAAATGTTTTCAATGCTTTCAGATCCTCAGTGGTGGTGGTACATCGTTGCGGCTGTGGGTTTTGCAGCACTCCTAATAACTGTTGGAGCAGTCATCAGACAGAGGAGAACCAAAGGCAAGAGCATTCACAGATGAGCCTTTTGTAAAGAAGTTTAATGAACCTAGTTTTTCACTGTGCTTTTTTTTTTCTTTTTGTCTTTCCAGCAAAAAACAAAACACTGAGGGATGAAAACACTGTGAGTAAAACTTAATCATCAAATATTTGTACAGTTGTGGCAAAATTTAAATTTACATGTAGCTTGAGAAGGTGTTTAAGAAAAAAAAAACAGAAGTAGATTCACAACATGGCACTAACCCTTTCCTTACTATCAGAGTAACTGTACTGTAAAATGTTTTGTTTGAAAACACTTTCAGGAGTTGCTCACTGTATGTTCTGTAATAAATGGACATTGGCCTCAATGTAAAACTCTAACTCAACTGCATTTGTCCAGGGACTGACCTTTGACCCTGCAGTGACTCAGTCTGCTCCAGAAACCAATCAGGACAAGGTGAGATCACACTTCACACCCAGTACAAATACACTCATGGTTTCCAGTGTAGCAGCATGAGACACGTCACATCTTTTCTTTATTTCTTCTTTATAAATGAGTCTAATGTCACTCTGCAGCAGAAAAAAAGAGAAGTAAATGTAAGTGGTGTGGCATGCTCACATGTTACTGAGCAGTCATCACAGTTTGTGGTCTTCACTGTGCAGGCTGATCCTGAAGATGGTGTTTTCTACACCTCCATCAGCTACACCAAGAAGACCAACAGTAAAGCCCGGGTAAGCCGTCTGATTGGTTATAATTATGTTGCTGCTGAATGAAGAAAGATCACTGTGAGTCCAAAGCCATGAGGCGGTGTTTTGAGCTAAACACCGAAATTTAATTTTTAGTTAAAGGAACATGATTGCAAATCATCCTGAGGGGGCACGAACATCTCATCCAATCAGAGCCTTCAGTCATCAGTCAGTGTCAGTCCATCCAGCAGCTGACACTTTAGTCTGGAAACTAAATTAATCTTTAGATGTTTATGGCCCCAGAAAACGAATCTTTTCAAGGATTCAATGATTCAAGGGGTTTTATTATCATTTCTATTACACATTTACATGTGAAGTAGTTCTCTTTGCTGCTACTGTCCATTAGACCATGTTTTACGAGTAGAAGAAGCTCTGAACCCATGATAATCACATCACATTTCTTGTTTGTAATGGAAAACACTTTTAGCAATGATGCTGCTCCAGTGTGATTCAGGTGATTCAGTCTGTCATGTTGCGTTGCATCGTGTTGTGTTGAAATAACCTGGACTGAGGTCCAGTTAGCAGCAGTAGCATGCAGAGTGTGCAGTTACGCCTTCCATCACAGTGGGTTATATTTTGTTATATTTCATTATTGAGCTTTAGGTTGTGTTTATGTGGCAATGAATGTTGAAGGATGTTGCTTTGTGTTGTTATCGTTTATTTTATTGTTTTATTTCAGGGTGATGATGATGAAGATGATGCAGTTACCTACAGCACTGTGAAAGCTCCCTCCTCCTCAGCTGGAGCCTCCACTGAGCCCAGAAACCTCTACGCCACCGTCAACAAACCATACACATAAGAAGCCACGGTCTAGTTAATCTTCTGTCATCACACTGATTTAACAGCAAATAAGAAAAACAGGTCGGTTTTTATTGTAATGTCTTTCAGAGCTGATATGTGTTGATCATTATAGGAACATTGTCTGTTCTGCCCACATCCTTCAGAGAATTTTATACTAACTTATATATTTGTATATTATCGTGATACTCTTACCCAGTTATTTACGGTTATTGATGCATGAAGGTAAAGACAAACACACTGTCTGGTTGTTGTTTTCTAGTATTATAATGCTGTAGTTTTACATTGAATTATAATTTTAATGATTGAATTATAATTAGTGGTTGTTGTAAAAGCCTTTCTGTCCACAAGGGGGTTTTGTATATTAACTGGCAGCACAGTGTAAGAAGCGGGCACCTGATGAGCTGGTGTCTTGGATGACTGAGTAAAAGTATAATTTATATTTTCCTCTGTAAACGTCTGTCACATTTTATTGAGGTCAGTGAAGGATGCAGTGATGTAGTTATGAATGACCTGATGCTTGTTACTGAGCCTGTGGTGGTTTTATTGTATCACTGTATATGTGTTGTGCTGTTAAAATAATAAATAAATGAAATGTGGTAGTTTAAAGATTGATCAGATTTCTTTCTTTCTTTCTTTCTTTCTTTCTTTCTTTCTTTCTTTCTTTCTTTCTTTCTTTCTTTCTTTCTTTCTTTC
>JBBMJY010000011.1:2090563-2119644 GCA_037833715.1 Toxotes lorentzi
TCTTTCTTTCTTTCTTTCTTTCTTTCTTTCTTTCTTTCTTTCTTTCTTTCTTTCTTTCTTTCTTTCTTTCTTTCTCCATGCGTCACCTCTAACTGTTTGATAAGCTATGATCTCTAAACATTTGGTTTTCTTCCCACCCAGGAAGTGGGTTGCACTTATTTTAAACAGCTAGATGTGTGAAAATGATGATGTGACAAACCGGAGCGGGTGTGTTTTCACCTTTTTTCTTCTGATGTAAAGCTGATGTCACCTTCTGCACCAGGTCTTGAGGAAATGAGAAAGCTGTTTTTTTTTTTTTTAAGAAAAGTGAAGGACAAGAGCAAAAAAGAAAGTCGTTACAAGGAAGTTACACCTTACTGTTCACAGGAAGTAGGTGCTATTTATTTCCATAGGAAACCTGTCAAGAGACAGAAAGAGAGAGAGCAAGAGCAACAAAGAAGCACAATGGTTGAATTCGGATGATTCAAATGTATTTTTTACTGCTGCAGGTACATACATATAACACCACTCTCTCTCTCTCACACACACACACATTATTCTTGGCTGTACATATGCATGTATACAGATATGTCTGCATACACACGAACAGCCAAGAAGCCTGCTGTTTTTCTAACGTAGTGAGTTTATTGGACTTTTGAAGGGATTGCACCCTTTTCTAAAATCATCCTCACACCGACTGTGAACACATCTGTCTTATTATTATTTCAGTTACTTTTCATATTTCTGACTTGTCTTCTCAGCAGCACTAAATGGACAACATTCTCCCTCCTCCATTGTCAGAGATGGAGGTGAAGTCACTTTGCCCGTGTTACTTTTTTCCCCCATTTCCTGGATTTGTTGCTGTAAACTATTTTCTATCCACGAGGTGGCGGTGTAGGTTAACTAACTCAGTGTTGAGGGACTGACCAGAGTGCACAGTCATTGTGCTGGTTGCTTAAAACAGTGTAAACTATATGCAGATACATTGCTGACACTTAATTGTGCTCAGTGATGGATGTACCAGTGTTAGGTCACAGTTCAAACGTTAGGAGTTTTTAGTTGTTTTTTTTTATTTATATTGGATGTGCACCACATTTAATCGTATCACGAAATAATTTTAACATTCGTCTCTGTCTCTGTTCAGTTTCATTGAAATGCTCTGCTATAAAAGTGCTCTTGAGTAAAATTTAAAAAAGTACCACTGATATTTCTACTGAACATCTGAATGAATGAGATGTGTCCGAATCCAAAAGTCACCTGCTGCAGGTTATTATGAGATGGGCCCGTAAGACCGTCTCATGTCAGAGAGCTGACTCATGGTCCGGAAGAACATCAAAGCTCATAAACTCTTTCTCCATGAACACTGCACATGTTGAAAGAGGAAAAATAGGGAACTGAGTTCTCACTACAAACGGGAAGTAAATGCTACATTGCACAGTTTGCTGAGAAGAACTCGTTCAGAGACACATTTAAAAACAAGAGGCAGAAACTAAAAGTGAGACAGACAAAGAGGAGCGATGGACGAATTCAGGAGGATAAAAATGTCTTTATATCTGATACTGGTGCTTCACTTTACAGGTAGGGATACATTCAAAAGAACACTGTACAAAACTTTATTAATAAGGACGGTAGCACTCGATTGCTTCATGCTGTGTTCTTAACGTGGTGAGTTTGAGGAACATTTACAAACTTCTGTTCTATATTATATATATTCTATAATGATCCTGACACCAACTGCTGTATGAACATATCAGTCATGTTCTTATTTTAGTTTATTTGTTCATATTTCTCTCTTATTTCCTTCACAGCACTGACTGAACAACATTCCCCCTCCTTCATTGTCAGACACGGAGGTGAAATCACTTTGCCTTGTGAAAATGTGACCGATGATGACGATGACTGTGACGATACTGACTGGCTCTTCAATTCTTCAGAGCAGACAAGGACAATAGTGCTGGTTAGATCTGGGCAGACTGACAATTCTGTGATTTCCACATCTAAATCAGACAGATTCGGTGTTAGAGAGAACTGTTCTCTGGTTATAAAGAAGGTCACAGCTGAGGATGCTGGTTGTTACACCTGCAGACCAGAAGGACAAGAGAGTCCAGGTGCTCGGGTTCATCTGTCTGTTTTTAACAGTGAGTCAAACTTTAGTCCAATATACTGAAACACAACAATGATAATGATTAAGTTAGTTTTAATCTTGTTGTCTCGCTCTCTGAATGTCTTTATCTTCACCAGTAACTGAACAGAGGAGCACTGATAAGGTGACACTGAGCTGCTCTGTGTCAACATGTGGAAAGTGTGGACACAACGTGAAGTGGCTGTTTAGGGGTAAAGATGTGGATAAAGACAACAATGACTTGAAGACATCACAGTCTGACTGCTTGACCAATGTGAGCTTCCCAACTTCTCATTTTATTTACACGTCAAAGAACTATGAATTGTTGAAATGTGCAGTGAAGGATGTTCACGGTGGAAAAGAGCAGCAGTTTCCCTTCAGCCCTCCGTCCTCAGGTGAGAAAACAAAGGGAATATGTTGAGTTGTTGCTGATCCCACAAACCACGTTTGTTTATTCTGTGGATTGTTTTCTAAATTAGGAAAAAACAAAGCAGCACCTGGAAACAACAGGACAAGAACAAACCCAGAAGGTGCATTTGGTTTATCTCTTAACAGTCTCTTTGTAAAGTTGCCACTTGTTTGATTGAAAAAAAAAAAAGCAACTGTATGTTGAATGTTAAATCTTTTCATTCTGTTTCTAGATTGGTGGTGGTACATCATTCCGGCTGTGGGGTTAACAGTACTCTTGATAACTGTTGTGGCTCTTGTTAGATGGAAGAAGAATAAAGGTGGGAACATTCACAGATGAAACTCTTATCACTCTTGTTGACTTGATTTTTTTTTTTTTTTTTGCAGTGGAAATGAACCAATACTCATATTTTTTTTTGTCTTTTCAGGGCACAAAACACAGACAGATGAAAACATGGTCAGTTTTAAAACCGAATCATCAAACATGATTCCGTTTGGGTGATCTAATTAGTGCTGAATGAAGAATACCAATTTAAGTGTCAGTGTTGTACTCCAGCATAGGAGTACCAGTTAGTTTGGGGGTTCAAGGCAAAAGGACAATGTAAGATCTTGCATCACACCAGTAGAAAGTTACAGTCACTGTTCATTTGTGTTTGTTATCCAGAAATATTAGCTGTATGAAATACACACTTGAATCAAATGTCCTTCTGCAACAGAGAAGAAGATGGAAAAACGCTGATCCAACCAGAACAGAACTGAACAGAGTTAAGCAGAGAGGCATGAGAATCAATCATCGGGCTGCAGATAAAAATACAAGTTCTGCAAACTTAAAAACTTTATAGTTAAAAGAATAAACTGGAAGAATTTCATGATAGCATGATTTCACAAGACACACTGAAAGAGACAAAATGAGATATAACAGAACTACTAACACAAAGTTGTTATGTAAAAGTTGAAGTGTAGACTGGAGTAGGAAAAAGTCAAAATGAGTCCGTGTAAATCCATGTTACTGAGCAGCCATGTTGTGTCCACTGTGTAGGCTGATCCTGAAGATGGTATTTGCTATGCCTCCATCAGCCACACTAAGACGACCAACAGTGAAGTCCGGGTAAGGTTTCTGTTACAACAAGTGCTATTGAATATACAAAAATGTGGTCTTCATGAATGAAAAAAGTCCTATTTCATTTTGTGATGCCAGTCCTTCTGTATTTAATTGTGATGATGTTTCTTAGTGTTTTGACACGATGTTGTGCTGTGATGTTTTTTATGTTGTGTTGCACTGAGTTGTCCTTTCCTTCATTGGTCTATTTTGTTTTTAACTTTTTTTTTGATGCTTTTCATTATCACAGCATTGTGTTAATGGTTAATGGTTGCTGCTTTGCATTGTGTGATATTTCCTCATCATGTCGTGTTGTGTAATTTATGTGCTGTGCCGTGTCCCTTTTATATCTTACAGATTCGGGGTGGTGATTATGCAGTGACCTACAGCAGTGTGAAAGTTCCCTCCTCTTCTGCTGGAGACTCCACTGATCACTGTAACCTCTATGCTGCCATCTAACCAAACAAATGCCAGACCACAGTGTAACGTTTGATATCAATACATTTATTTTACAATTCACTAATTAAAGATTTGTGAAAACAAAGTTCAACAGAGTGCTTGTGGACTGGATTTAACTAGAATTCACCAGTTTTATAGAATCCCGTATGAATTTGGTCTACATAGTCCAAATCCTGGAGATTATCTTGTGGTTTATCCTCATGGTCTCGGTTATTTAGTCTGTAGCACCGAGCTGCTTTTGATAATGTTGCACAACTTCATGCACCTGTTTTCAAGTATAATAATACTTAGGTGTTTTTAACTTTACCAACTGTTTACCTTTATTTCCTTCCTGTATTGTTGTATACAGCAGTTTAAGAGTTAGCCTAATTTATTTTAAACATTTTTAAGGATGTTTCACCTGTAGTTGATGTGTGATGCAATCAAATATCATGCTGGTATCGGTATTTTCCAGCCACATTTAGAACTTTTATGAACGATGATATTCTGTCTGTATTTTGTTTGGACAGACAATAATAGAATAATTCTACTCTATTCTGTTCAATTCTATTCTGACCATACGATAACCTCGTCAAGCACCTGAAACTGCACAAATGTGCAAAATCAACAGCTGCAGTGAGATGCACAAAATCCCATTTGTTGCAGAAATATCTCACTTGTTGACGCCTTCGTCCATCAGCTTTCACCAATCAGAGAGCACCGTCACTTCCACATATGGTAGCGCCTGCTCTCCGGCCCGCCCCTCTTTGTTGGCTAGACCAATGGGAAGCCGCAGAATGTTGGTGGTGCCGGGGATACGAGCAACGGACATATACGGGAGAACAGTCGGTAGCGAGTAGGATCGTTTTATCCCTAATGATTTAATCATGTGAGGGGACTGAAGCAGCCTTTATCAGCATGAAGCCGGATTTTCTGAAGAGGTAGTTGATACCGAGGCTCCGTGCAGGGTGCTGACGGGGAGGAATGCACCGAGCAGGTCATTTTCCCGGACTAGGGTGGTGGGAGGCAACGGCCCCCGCAGTGTTGTGAGACTGAAGCTAGAAGATCAGTGTTAGCTAGCTAGGAAAAACAGCAGTACTTCCGGATGGGATTTTCAAAATTAAAAAGGCTCCCCACGAGAACTGGATTTGTTTGGTTTAAATTACAGTGACAGTGCTCTTATTGATGCACATAAAACCATCTCAGACGAAGAAGTGCAGGGCTCATAAGTTTGCTGCAACGATTCAGAACTCCTGTTCTTAAAATACGCAGAATTGACAGGCGTACCGCTTTTACTTTGAAGTGGAGCCTATCATATTTCCTCCTCAATGGCTGTCAGCTCTCTGTAACTTGACATACAAGAAGGGGTGAAGTTACAAAGCCTCCAACCAAAACAAGACTTTAGAGCCTGTGGTGGACAACGACGTTTTGTTATGAATGGGACCTACCTCGTCTTACTGTGTGTTTTTCGAGTCAAATGCCTTTTAAACCGGAGGGTCCGTCGTTTATCTGAAATCGGAGCGTCGGTGGAAAATACGGTACGGTTAGTTTGATAAAGATTAAATATTTCAGCACTCGAACGAAAAATCATATATCGATATGAACTTGAGCCCATGGGAACTTACTCACTTGAGTTAGCAAGACGTTTTCATTCTGCAACATGGCGTTGATTTTGTATATACTGTCAGTGTAATAGATTTTAAAAGTAAATAACATGTCTTGGACAGTTGAATGAGTTTATATGGACCCTAAATTTTCGGTTGTTCGGGGTTTTTTTTCGGTATCACTAGGACTCACACGGTGTCAGTTCCCTATTCTACTTGTGTGATACTTAATGTTTATTTAATATGATTTGGCTAAGATTCTACTGTAGGACACTGTCTTAGTCATGTTGGACCCATGGGGTTTCTTTATGCAATTTTTAGATTTTACTGTCATATTTATGTGTTTTCCTCACATTTCTTGTAGGTTTCTAATGAAAGAAATCAGTTTTGGGCGACTGTTGCTACACTGGGGAGGATTTTACCTCCCTATGGCCTCATACTCTGCTGTAGCACCATCATTCCTCTTCCAAAATTGGAAAGGCACAGATCTTTGGGTGTACCAACTAGGCTGGAAGTACCTTATAAAAACACAAGTGTACCGTCATGGAAACATTGTAGTACATACATTTACCTTTACTGCAGACCTATTTCAGAATGTTTATGAATATTTTTGCCATGTTGCAGGCCTGATTTGACGATGCAAAAAGTGTTCTGTTAAGTCTGAAGTTTTTGGGGGTTTCTGTCCCAGGTTTTCCCTTGAGGATCAAAATGTACCGTTTGACACTGACAAACAAGGAGAAGCTTTCGTAGCTGGAGGAGGATTTCCTTCCCTGACCTTTCCTCCCCTTCCTCTTGGCCCTCCTGGGATCAATGACCGGACCCAACTCCCCAAGCCGAACCGGCACCTCCCCGGCCAAGCTGAGCAGGCATGGCCGGTCAAAGAGCACCAGCTCACACTGTCTCCTCCGCTGCAGCACCCAGGAGGAATCCTCTGCCTCTCCCCCTAATAACAGTTCCCGGTCCCCTGGGGAAGAAGAGGAGAAGGATGGAGGAGTTCTTTTCTATGTTAACCGGACGGGTTTTCCCATTGAAAGCATCACTTGGGAGAGGATGTGGTCCCATGTGGCTGCTGTGCACCCTGAGGGCCAAGAGATGGTGGACAGGATACGAAACGCTGCATACCTTCCCAAGGTAAGCTACCTGTGACCACTTTAGCAAAAAGTCTGTTTATTAGTACTGAAAGATCCACAAGGAGTGAGTCAGTGAGTCTTCAGTCTCAACATACAATGAAAAAAAACAAGTGGAAAGAGGCCAGTGGGGATTTGTGGCTGGATGTTGTTTGTCCTCATCATTGTTAAATGATTAATTTCCATTTTATCATTTGGTTTAGTTAAAAACATGAAAAATCAACACAACTGGTCATGAGAGGTGTTCACATGACGGCAGCAACACAATATAAGTTCATGGAAGTGCAGTCAGTGTTAATGGACTCTTTATGAAGGGATTCCTCATGGAGCCCTCTGGGGTTTCCTGCGGCTGTTGTATTATGAAGAAATCCAAACGTCTCTACGTTTTTAGAGCGCTGGAATTAGTGCTGCTGTGACAAGATGACAAGGATTAATGGATGTAAGAGCTCAGGTTTCTTCCTGGAGGCTGCCTAAAGAGTAGACGGCCTCTGTTCGATGGGACTGGTTTCCATTGTGTTTGAGTTGTGTATTTAGAATATAAATGTTGGCAGGTGTCATTGTGGCCTTGCTGGGAGAAAGTTGTTGCTCTGTTCTTCCAGTGTGTGTTTATGTAGGTGATATTTGCTGTTATTTTCTGCACAGTGTTTCTTTACATAAACATGTGATTATTTCTACTGTCACTTAGTTCTGTATTCAATTATCAAAATCTTGATTTTTTTTTTTTTTGTCATTTCATGTCATCACATCCAGTATTAATAACTGAAGAGTTACCTTAGGATGTTGTGTGTTCTCCTGGTGTGTGCACTGTTCCGACACCGAGGGAAGTGCGATTGTGATATGGGTCATGGTGTCAGATGATGTGAGTCGGTGTAAGATGTAATCACTGTCTGTGAAGCAGTGTGAGTGTGTGTGTGTGTGTTTACAGTTACATGGCTTAGGTGTCAATGTTAACCTGTTTTCTCACTCTCTTCCACAAATACACACAGCCACAGGTGTACACTCACATCACATCACCACATCCCATCATCACCACATTACCATGACAACAAGTGTGCTAAATTGGGTCACCATATCTGTCAGATGATGTTAATTCTGCTTTTTTGGGTTTGTCACGGTGTGTGTGACTCCTGACTCACACACGAGAAGTACATACATCTCTGTGCTATCAGGCAAAAACACCAAACATTTGCTTGTTCCAGCCTCATGAATCTGAAGATTTATGCTATATTTCTCTGATTTTTATCATTGTACATTTTTTTTTTTAGTTTTTGGACTGTTCATTGGTCAAAACAAGACATACAAAGACATCAGCCTGGGGTCTGAGAAACTGGGATGAACCTTTTTGACTGTTACCTGATATTTTACAGGCTAAACGATTAATAGAAAAAGTAATCAACAGATTACTTGCTTCATAATTGCTTGTAGAATTCATGTTTAACTCCGAAGAGACAAGTTAACAACATAAAGTCATATACCACACACTTCCATGTAAGTTAAAAATGCAATAGCATTAGCAGTAGGCTGCCGTGTTAGCTCAGTTGGTAGAGCACGAGACTCGATCTCTTGGGGTCGTGGGTTTGAGCCCCACTCTGGACAGCATCACCTCCCATGTACCCACCACCTGTGGGAGGTGCTATAGGACTTGGTGCATTGTGGACTGGGTGGCAGTCGCCCCTGTGTGCCTGGGCCCAGATAAGTGGTAGATGATGACATGACAGCGCTAGTAGTAATAATAATAGCAGTAGTGATAGTGTCTTTCCCTTTGTCATTTTCTTCTTTGTTGAGCAGCAGAAAAGACAGAAGCCAGTGAAACAAAGATGTGCAACTGGTTCTCCGGGGTGAAAAAGCACTTTTGTCTGCTGCTACTTCACATTTTCCTCAGCTTTCTGATCAGTTATTTGGGTGAATGCTTGTTGTGTTTCAGGCTGAGAAGCAGGGAATCTGCTTCTTGTTTAGCTCTACTAATTGGCCATGTGGTCATTAGTGACCCAGTTGGCTGTCAGTGCCAAGATCCCGTGCTGTTCTTCTGGACAGGAGAACCTGTGCACACAAACAAACACACCAACAAAAACTGCACACTCAGAGTGTTCTCATATGCGCCCCCTGTATTGTTTTTAGAGACCTATGACCATAGATCATAATAGTCTCAATCAGATTTAGCATTTCAGTAGCTGATGAGTATCACTGTACAGTTAGAGCCAGCTGTAACCGTGGAGCCACTTGGAGGATTGGGAGCTGTATGCATGTAAATAGGGTGTTTGTTGGTTTACAGTCCAGTATTGTTGTATTGTTGACATGCAACCTGACTCTGGGCTGTGTGTGAGTTTGAAAGCAGGTGGTTACCACAGATACAGTCGCCGATACAGTGATCCAGATGGTTTAACTGTGCCTTTTAGCAAGGGAGGGGCGAAGAGAAGAGGAGTAACCCTCTACTGTGACTGTGATACGAGAAACAGTCTAGACTAAAAATGTAAAATTAACTTTGACATATCAGAATTCAGTGGCTATAAATCAAGTGTAAACACAGAGGTTGGCTGGTGTGGTTTGTTTTGTTGTTGTTGTAAAATGTATTAAAGCTGCTTTGTATAACATTTAACAATTACCAGTAATAAGCAATGAATTAGAGACATCTATAGTTTGAGTTACCACAAACACTGTATTACGTCTTCAGCCACCTGGTCAACTTTAGGAGGAAATATGATGGACTGCTATACAGTACAAATCAGAAAGTACACACAGGTCATATAAGTTGCTTTCAAAATGCAGTATGTGGTATCTTCAAGTAGCCTTTACACAGTAGAGGTCTGTGTTACTGTCATTGCATGTTGCCACTCTCCATGCCCTCATTAACAGAATAGAAGCCCTGGCACAGGGACCAAATAATCCCTCTAATACAATCTGGGTAGTGGATAATCTCTGAATACCAACTGGACTACCTAAAGGACTTTTTCATGGGAAACAAAACTGGCTAGAACTCGTCTAAGCAAAGATCTCTGTCAAAGTTCTGTAAGCACAACTAGAAAAACAATTCTTTTAATTCAAGGTATGAATTTGGGGTCTGAAATATAGATGATTGGAAGTGGAAAGGATTAGCAAAACCAAGGCTCGTGTCATATCATTCTAATATGATAATAACCTGGGACTTTCACTAAATGTTTTAATTTGAAATAAAACATTAGAATGCCCCACACTAGATAAAGATTACATGGCTATGTCTTGTGGTAACAGTTAACTGGATACTTGGTGTGTTGACAGTAGCTGGAACTAAGTCTAACTGTAGATTACACTGAAACTAGGCTTTTTTAGTAAAATGAGCTCAACAACATACAGCAAGAAGAAAGCAGCTAGAACTGCCACAGCTGTATGACAGATGTGAGAAAATTTTGTTATTATATGGGCTATTTCGTCAATGTGACCTTTTGTTACCTCTGTCGGGGTCCAGATTAAGACAAGACTGCAGAAAGTGACGTGTTTTTGTCAGCAGAAGTTCATGTCATTTTGGATAATTCGGCATACAGATGGCATGTTTTGGATTGGATGCTGATACTTATGGACGCCTGCCAACATGGATTAGTTTAGACAGATGTGCTCTTAGGCAAAGTATTACAGACTACGACAGTAATCTTCACGAAGGTGTTCTTTAGTGTGATTACTCCCACAGTAGATGCAAGCCACAGCTGAGTATTACTGAATTATTACTGAATAAGGCTGGCATCATCTTTTATACAATCAAATCAAAGGGACGATTACAAGAAACAGAAAGTTTCATTTGTTTCTCAGGTGTCTCTCTTGCCACACAGACTCACACACACACACACACACACACACACACACACACACACACACACACACACACACAGAGGGCAGAGAAAGAAGGACATTCCTCGGGATGTCCTGCTCTAAAGATATCGTGACAACAGGAAGTATGATCTGTCTCTCTCTCCCTCTCCATTCTACATTTTTAATGCACACAGAGCAAAAGTGCTTTAGAGGTAAAAGAAAGCACTGCTATGAGGAGTATCTCTTTACCTCACACCTGGTGCTGTAATGATAACAAAAGGTGCAGAAAACAACCTTCTGTTTAGAAGTTTGAGTTTAATCCACTTCTGTTTCACGTGTTCCTTCACATATTTTACATTTTGTCAGTACAGGCAGCATTGAACTGTTGGCTTAAATTGGTCATGGATTTGCACTTGTATTGGCAGCTCAAATGGGTGTACTATAATACTTTTTTATGTAATTTCATTAATTTTGAACAGTGTTTGTGCATCTCCTTAAGTTTACTAAAATAATTGTAATTAAATCACTAGTTCTGTAAACCTATTTTACTTGTGTTTTCTTTTAGCCTAATACTGATTTTGTTGTGCTCTGCTAACTCTTCTGCCAACCTCCCCATCTCCCATTTCCCCTTCAATATTCACCAAACACTAAGAGAAATCCCTTTTTTTTTCTCTCCCTGTCTTCTTTATTTTTATGTGCTCCCGTCTCTGGTTTCACTCCCTCTGCTTTTTTTGGTCTCTGCCGCAGGGTGGGCCAGGTTAGTTTTAGAGCTCCAGTAGAAAGGAGGCAGACAGGATATTTACACCCAGCAGAAGGTGCTGGAGCTGGGCAGCTGATACCAGCCTGCCCCCTGGTCCTGAAGTGGAGAGCTGGTGGGATACACAAAATACAACTTTGTTTAAAAAAAACATGGGAAGCATGAAGTGATGAGGAGGGAGGATCAAAAAAAAGAGTCACTGAGGGGAAAGAGATAAGAGCGAGAAGGGAAAAGGAAGGGAAGAGATAACAGTAAAGGGAAAGGAGAAATGGCAGAGGATGAAGAGAAGAAGGAGAGGAGAAGATAACAGAAGAGGAGTGGGCTAACAACAGGAAGGGAGGTAGAGACAGATCGTCAGTTGTCACTGATGCTGAATAGAGCTGCTCTAAACCGTTTTTGTGGTAGGTGGAAGCTCAAATGCTGCTGTTGAGATTAAATGCTTCATTAAAAGTAACACATTTGCTCATTCCATTTTTGTTCTGTTGTAAACAGGACTGTGGTTGTGTTTTAAATGTGTTGCAAAACGTGAATCTGAAACACAGCTGCAGAATGTTTAATGCCTTGCTCAAGGACACACTGAAAGGTCAGGTGGCTGACTGAATTGCTAACTTCATGTCAGTGCATTTAAAATTGTGCCTTTTTGCATGAAGTTCTGCACTGAACGTGATTGCGGCAGCAGAAAGATGGCAGCTCTAACTGACATTCCTCTGTAGCAGAGAGAAGAGGATGATAAAAGTGAGGGATCACCACTCATCTCACTCCCTGACCCAGCAGAAAGCAGCTTTAGAGTGTGTGTGTGTGTGTGTGTGTCTGTGAGGATTCCACTACATGAAAGATTATATGGCAGTAATGAAGTGATGAATGATACGTTCACTGGTTGGTCTGTTGTCGGGATTGAAGACTGGCTGACTGTTTGCAATGGTGGTTGATTGGCTAAATAACTACTTTAATAGCTGAGGAATTTGTTGAATGCCTGATGTGCAAACTGCAGGGCTGACAGCAGACGAAGTTCCATATTCTCATTGTGAGAAGCTTTTCGCGCTGTAAATAAACAGTGATCCCACAGGAAATGATAGGGCTGCTGCTATGGTTTACGCTTCCTGCACAGCCACATGCACAGAGCACAGGCTGCCTGTGTGTCAGAGGAAGTGTTGGTTTGTGTTCTGTCTGACTCGCTCTCTGCTGGTGTGGTCATGTCCTTTCATGAAGCCACATCTGTGACCCCTGTGTGCTTTCTGACATGGTTCTTGTTGAGGTGAGGCGGCAGTGTGGTTAGAATTCTGGGTTAGTGACTGGCCTGTCGTGCCATTCTACTTTTTATCATATTATTTCCTGTGGCTACCCACGGCTCTCTAATACAGATAAATACACTGGGTTTGTTTCTCTTGTTTTTTTACACAGAATGCTATTCATTCGACTGCAACCACAACTACCATTAGTGGTAGCAGTGGTGATAGTAGCGATAGAAATAACTGTACAGTTGTGCCGTTAGAGATTTTTAAATCCTGACAAGAATAATATGAACAGATTTCTTCACGTTTCTGACTATTACATGGCCTGCAAATGTTCGAATTTAAAGACATTAAATATTGCATCAGTAAATCTTTTGATCTCCAGTCCAAACGTAGGACCATCAGCATCTGTTCCAGCTGTCAGTTACACAGATCACTAAAGAAGAATGAGCTTCAAATAAGGTTTCTGTTGTTGCTTAACAATGAGAGCAGCCAAGACTGAGGGTTTCCACACCAGTGTAGTGCTGGTAGCTGAACAAGAGACTGGTTGCAGACACAACAATTCCTCACTCTTGGCTGCATGAGTTCAGATCTGCAGCTTTAAATTAAGGCTGCATGAACCAGTGAAGTCGGTGTGAATTTTTTCCAGCAGCGGTGGAACATCAGTCAGTTTGAGTGATACAATGACTCACAGGGACATTGAGGAAAGAGATTTTTTTAAAGATGGTCGGGAGATGGTTCGGGAACATTACCACATGTTGATTTTCAGGAAATAATGTGTAGAACCTCTAACACCGTCTCTTTGTCTCTGTCTTTTTCTCCAGCATCCTGTTCCCTCAGTCCCAACCTTCAAGCCATCCATGTCGGTCCCAGACTGGCTGGTGGCCATCCAGAACTACATGAAGGCTCTGCAGTATCCTTTAACACACATAACCTGACAGCACACGTTGCCATGACAACAAATTTTATGATGCGAGCTACACCTGCCAGGTGAAGTTAGTTCTGTTTGTGTCTCATCAATATTGACATTTCTATAGGCCTTTGAAGAATTATCGAGACACCAACTTCAGCAGCCCTGCATCAGTAGTGGAGGGACAGATCTACAACAACTACTACTCCAAATATTCTGTTGTCCTTAACATTTCTTTCAGATACAACCATACAGGAACCCAGTTCTTTGAAATCAAGAAGAGCCGTCCATTGTGTGGGTAAGTGGGCCGAAACTTTGAAAACGACACGCAATTGTTGTATAATTTTATTATAATAAGATTAAAACAACGATCCAGTTATCAGAATCTTCATGTAAACAACCTTTGTTTGATTATCCCAAGACTGAGGCGTTCACTTCATGATTAACAAAAACATGTTTTGCACATGTAGACATTTTGTCAGAGTTGTATTTTAAAGTGTGGTCTAATCTCAGATTGAGTTTGGATTTAATTGTGGCTGATCTTCTTTACACTGTCAGCAGCATAGCTGACAACAACCAAACTTGCATTAAGGTGCTGTGTAAATACATCAGCTCACAAACAATGATAGCAGTGTAAGCCTGGGTTACTGTGAACCATGTAAACACTTTAATCAAGTTAGTTGTGTAATCTGGTTAGTCCCAGTATTCAGGTTATAATGTGAATGTAGTGATTGAAGACATTTTCTAATCATTTTATTGAGGAGATCTTGATCTAATCAAGGTAAAAATCCTAGCAGCTAAGGTTTATTTGATGAATAGTGATATTTGAGACCGTCAGCTTCTGACCTCTCTGCAGAGGATGGGAAGAGAAAAGAGATCCCAACTACAGAGAACAATAAAGCCTCACAACATTACGTAACACGGTGTTCACGGTACTTTCTGACGTGATCAAGAAGAAAAGTGAAACAAATATGCTCACTTCACCTCTTCTTCCTCATCCCCGCCTCCCCCTTTCTCTTCTTCCTCTCCTCATCTTCCTTCCTCCTCCTCCAGGCTAATGGAGACTGCAAGAGAGATGATCAGGGAGTCTTTGCCAATCAAATGCCTTGAAGCCGTCATCTTGGGAATGTATCCTTTTCCATGCAAACACACACACACACGGCCAAAAGGGTGTTTTATTATCGGTGGGTGAAATCAATGAGACACATTGCTGTAATGTCCCAATGCCCCCACCACCACCACTGCCACCCTTTTCAGCGCTTACTGATCTGTGTTGCCTGGCAACAAGCCCACTTCAAAGTTTAACCCTCCACCGTACATATACACACACTCGCAAGCTTAGTGTCATCCGCCAGAGCTTGTATTTTAATGCAGCAGTGTGTAGTTTCTGCAACAGCTTTAGCGTTTAATTTTGAGAAAAACCTGCAGATTTCAGAATTGATCTGATTTGTCTACAAAGACCCATTTAACAAATCAGTGGTTGTGTTTACTCATTATTTCTTGATATGGAGCCACTGGGGCCTCAGGCTTCTTCCTCCCATCTTCCACACAAACTTGTATTAAATTTGCCTGTACTCATGTAGTGTCTTGATCTGACCTCTAGGCTCTGGTGTGACAACATGCAAACGTGTTTTATGGCGTATTTATGGAGTAATCAGTAGTAAGAATAGCCATTATTAGATCTGGTATCCTCAGATCACAGTTTCAGGTATTAGTTTTTAGAATTTCCACTCCATGCTTTGAATAACAAAGCAATAAATATTGAGTACCCTTACTTTTCTTTAATCACATCATGGATAAAACAGCAATAACATAATACAGTCATAGTGTAGCAGTGCAACCAAATACATCTCTTAGCAGCAGGTTAGATCCCTAATGCACTGTCAAAGCATTTTTCCAGGATACTGAGCTCTGTCCAAACATAATCACCCACAATACAGGATATAAAGGAGCTAGTATGTGGTACAAACAGTTTGGTGTAGCACATCAACAGATGAAAGATTTCTCTGTCTTTCTATGAGCGGATGATCCGGTTTCACATGTGCTAGTTTCACAGTGGCTTTTCTCCCGGGCTGTCAGGGTGACAGCTGACAGTGACTTTAATTGAGACTGACTTTAGCCTCTCTCCTCCTTGAGATGGAGGGAAAGTGAGAAAGCCACAAGAGCTCAAGAGAAAAATGAAATGAAGGTGAAAACAAGACGGGACATGAGAGTCTGAGTGAGAAAATGGAGAACGAGGAATGAAGTGAAAAGAAACAAAAGTGTGTGGCCTTTAGACTGGCTCACACAATCAGTGGGGGACTGTGGCTGTTTGTGCAGAAAAAGGAGTCAGGCCCCAGCGAGAATTGAACTCGCGACCCCTGGTTTACAAGACCAGTGCTCTAACCTCTGAGCTATGAGGCCTTACCTGTATGCTGAGGTGAATGACTGACATTTTAAATATTGACAGCAGTAGGGGACACACCCTTCGCACATACTAGGTATTGTTAAGATAATGTGACCTAACCAGTTAACTCTGACTTGACGTCTGCATTTCTGATCTGGGCCCTAGAGTCAGTTTAAAATGTCCAAAAACATATTGTCAGATATTAAATACTATGACCAATAACACCTGCCCCATTTCATTAGAAAAAAAAAGTTTCTTAACAGTTTGTCACTAATAATAAAGAGTAAAGATAGTGGGAGAAGATAACAGAAAGAAATCAAAGGCAGAAAAGCAAAGGACAGAGGGGTGATGAATAGCAACTGTTGTTATAGCTTGTGGCAGTTGGAGCTGTCTGTGTGTCTGTCTTCAGTGTGTCCTCTGCTGCTGGTTCCTTTCCTTCCCTGTTAGCAGTGATCTGAATTCTCTCCAGGATATTCAGGGTTTATCTTGGGTCATGCCAGCTCTCTCAGGTCTGTGTGTTGTGTGTGTGTTTGACTCTGTGTGTCTTATTGTGTTAACGAATACATCAGCAGTGTTTTGTAGAATAAGGCTGCAGTACAAAGCAAACTCAAATTGAATAATAATCATAGTACTATTGTTAAATATATCATTGTGCATTGCCGAACTAAGATTTACTTTAATGGAAATGAAGAGTCTCAGTTCAGACCATAAGAAGAACCGCATACTCACATACATACCTTTGGCCATATCTCAACACCATTCCCCAAGCTGCTACTGAAGTAATTCAGAGCCTGCAGTTTGCACATGACTCTTGGTTTTAAAAAAAGGAAAAGAAAAAAATGACACCGTACATAAAGAGGATTTTATGCCTTTTCCAGTATTTTCTTATCTTGAATCTTGCTGCTTTGAAATTTAGAGAGAAAGGGAATGTAGAGAGGAACTCGAGGAAGAGAGGGGGAGGGCAGGTGAGTGAGAAAGAGACAGCGGCATGGGGATGGAAAAGGGGTAAGGAATAGAGCTGGAGAGAGTGAATTTGTAAATCCATTGAATTAGCTCTGCATTGTATCCACAGATAAGGGTTTCTCAGTTACCTCTTCTTTCCAAAGAACAGAACAGGGAAATATGGTATTTGAATAATATGATATAGCATTAAAACATGTCTGGGAGACAGAGAATCAAAATGAATGAGGATGTGACCTCAACTCGAAGATTTACAGTGTCTGAGATTGCGACAGTTGCTCTTGTATTCACAAGCTACATTAAAACTGACGATACTCATAGTGGTTTCTATGGCAACCGTCTCTGCTAACGGAGGGTGGGAGAGAGAGAGAGAGAGAGCTACTGTTAGTGGTGTCACATGTCCTCCATCACAGGAAGTGAGTCTGTTTAATGAACCGTTCATGAGAGAGGAACAAGAGGGTGTGTTGCATGTCTGCAGACTCACATAGCTCCATGCTGTCAGCTGGAGGTGGAGGAGGTCCACCTCAGGGTCCTGTCAAGCCAACATTTAGCATTCAGACATCACCAAGCTGTACATGTATATTAATTTGAACTGTGCTCTTATGGTTTTGACAGTGAAAGTTAACTTTTTTGTTACTGGCTGTAATGCAGGCCTTTTTTCATACCCAGGTGTACTCTGAGCAATTACATTTACAGTATGGAGACACACACACACGCAAACAGATTGGTATGTGTGTTTGATCAGTGGTCTTGTTGTGAGGAGAATATGTTGTGAAAATCAGCTGCTCCAGGCTGCTGAGGTGACAGACAGGCGCTCTGGCCAATGACAGGCCTCCATGGATTGAGCAGAGCAGATGGTTGGCTGCTGGCCAATGAGGAGACTATTCAGACCTTTATGTGTTGCACATATTGCTGTGGTTGGATCAGTGTCAATGTTAAAGCTGTGCAGTCCACAGCATGAGAGCTGGCTAAATACAGACGTCACCTTGTTTTTCTGACAGAAAATCAGACAGATGGAAAGGAGAAGGGTTCATGAGAAGCAGGTCAAAGGTCAAAAGGTGTGTTTTAATCCACCTGAAGGATGTCAGTAGCAGATAAAGGTTATTAGGTCACCAAACACACACACACACACACACACACACACACACACACACACACAGCTTTACACAAACAGAGTGAGAGCTCATCTATTTCTCTCTTTGTTCTTCTTGTTAAATCCGAGAAAAACACAACAGTGAATCAGAAGGATTCAGTCAGACAGGAGGAGCAGCACAAATACACAAGCACACAAACTGGAAGTCTGAGACCCATTGTTTATCCTGTGGCTTTTTCATTCTACTGGCCTTCTGAGAGTCAGACTGAATCAGAGTTCACATGACTCAAGCTTCTTTTTTGGCTGAATTTAGTTCTTTTCAGGTTTTGCTTTGTTTTTTTTCAGGTTTGTAGTCTAATGTGCAGCTCGAGTGGTGCAGTCAAAGTGTCTCTTGATCAGTTCAACAAACAAATCCAGCCTTAAAGCATGAAATTTGTAAAAAATACGTTTCAGACAGCACCAAAAGAAAAAAAACTGCAGATCCTTCCTTAACCCCAGTGCGTTGACCAGCTATCTGACCAACGGGCTGACGTCTCTTGAGCGTTTCCCCATCAGCTTTAAGACCCAGTTTTCAGGCCACTGCTTCCACCACGTTGTGCTGGGCGTCTACTGCAACGGTCGCTATGGATCGCTGGGAATGAGCCGCCGCCAGGACCTGATGGACAAACCACTGACCCACCGCACACTGGGAGAACTGGTGGCTGAGTTTGAGAGCTCCTACAAGAGATACCAGCACACTCTGAAGAAGGTAAGAGGAGGGAGGAAGAGGAGGATAGAGATGGGCTACGGATGTAGGAAAGAGTTATTAGGAGAATCAGTAAAGGTGTGTTTAAACATATCCTCTGCTTCTCCCAGGTGAAGATCGGCCTGTATGTGCCTCATGACCCCCACGTCTTCCAACCAATCGAATGGAAGCATTTGGTGCTGAATGCTGCCAGACTGGGAGCTCAAGAGATGAGGAAGGAGCTGGAGAAACATGGTCGGGACATGAGGATGAAGGTACATCCTGTGTACACACAGACACACACTCAGAGTGTGATAATATTTTTACATGTGTTGAGGCAGATTGTTTTGTTCCAGGAACTAAAAACAGCCAAATTTCATGTAAAAGAAAAGTTATTGAGTGTTTTCCTCTGTTATCTACTGAATCTCAAACATAGATAAAAGCATCAAACACTTGTTCATACTTGATGCTCACAACTTGATAAAATGTTTAATTGGTATCAGACAAGGTAATGGGTTTTCTACAGACCACTTGTGTTGATAAAACCACATTATATGCAACATCATTTTTTATATTGATCTGAAATGAAAATATACTGAGGACAAAAATATCTCTGTATGTACAAAACATGAAATGAAAGTGTATAAAAGTGTAATTCCCCTGATAGACAACAGTATCCCTTTATGAGCCTCAGAGTAGTTTTGTGTATGAGAGTAAGGAAATGTGCAGCCTGAAGCAGGAAAAGAAAATTGGCACCACGCAGCCAGCAGCATAAGAAAAAAAAATGGATCGCTTGAGACAAGTGGGCAATTCCAAACAGAGGGACAAAAGAAAAAAACTGGTTTTTGTGGTTTTACTAAAGGAGTGTTTATCTGCCAAAATTCAAAACAAACATGTTATTTCATAGAACAAAACTTTCCTTGAAAAGACCAAAATGTCTCCCAAAATCAGATCAAGTGGGCCCAACATGACCTTTAGAAAAAGTGAATTTCTGCATTGTATCTTCTTCTTCTGATTTATGTGTCATCTTCAGTGTTATTAGCCTTGATGTAGCCAGTCTCATCTCTGTTCCTCTGTCGAGGTTTAAGTCTCAACAGCAGGTTGTCTTGTGTTGTTATGAACCCGGTGACCAGAAATATCAGAAATACACTCATGAACATCTCTTTTTTTTGAGAGTGAACAAAGGAAACACCTTTAATACATTTTTCCCAGTGACCAGAGATGAATGTAGTTTCCATTGGGATGAACATGGAATCTGAACTGTCGGGAATTATTTGGGGCATGATGGGAAAGGAAGGAGTGTGTATATGTGTGTGAGGACGAGAGAGCGACACAGAGAAGTGGGTTGTTTGAGGTTAAATGTTTTATGAGTCCCCTTAGGTTTTATTTGTAATTTTCATTGGGTTAATTTTTATTTTATTTTTTCATTTTTGCATATTTCTGCTCCACGTGCAATTCCATGTGTGAGTCTGTGTGGTTGTGATTGTGTGTGAGATGCCAGTGTTAGACAGTGGTTCAGTATATGGACTACACTGCATGTCAGCAAGATATGTAGGTCAGTGAGTATGCAGCTGACACACACACAAATGCTATCATACACACATGTACATGTACATGCATGTATGTGCAAACACAGGCACACACGCAGTCAGACTCAGGTCAGCTGTGCAGTGGTTTGTGAGGCTTTGTCATAATCTCTTCTGTTCTCCAGGGAATGTGAATTTATTATAAATAGACGTCTGTGTGTGTGTGTGTGTGTGTGTGTGTGTGTGTGTGTGTGTGTGTGTGTGTGTGTGTGTGCATGCATGCATGCTCATGTGCTGCTGTCTTAAGGATAAGGATCCAATGTGAGTTTGGACATTTTTGGAAAGTGAGGTCATTGTTTGTCTGTCTGAGGACTTGTTTTTAGGGTTAAGGGTAGAATTAGGTTTCTGCTAAGGTTATGGTTAGTGGCTGTGGAATGCAATACAGAATGTCAGCAGCGGTCCTCACAAGTGTGTGAGTTTGGAATATGAAAAACTCCCAGTAATTTGTTACTAGATTACTGCACGGACCAATAGATATACAATTTCACAGTTTCAAAAAATAGTTGAAGCCCAGAGCTAAAAATGGCTGTAGGACATGTGAGGTAGCAAACACATGCACGCACTGACCCATATATCTATCAGAACCACATGACAAACATGAGCAGCTGTGAAACATCAGCCACTTCCTGGCTTTTGCTTTGTCCAGGAAAACTTCCATGTTCATCCTGCAGTTGTATGTCAACATCCGTTTTCCACTTTCAGACACTGAAATGTGTCAGTGATGGTTACGTACTCCTAACCTAATATCACATTTTAACTTGTCAAACATGTGACTAATAACATTAATGATGGCTGCATTCCATTTAGGTGCATCAGAGCTAGAACCACTGTGCTGTATATGCTTTCTCACTGCTGTGGTTAACTGTGACTTATTGAAATGGAGCCATCCTAAATATTGTTATGTATACCTGCTTTACCTACTATCACAAATCAAAAAGTGTGCAGAGTTGTTGTTAATTCTCTGTTGAGTGAACCTTTTGCATTACATAGAGCAGCAGTTTAAAGTGGCACCGTGCTGACCCGTCGGTGATTTGTCGAATTGTTTTTTTTTTTTTTTTTTTTTATTAGATCTTGAAATCTTCCAGCGCCCAGTCACCAATCAAAGAGCGGAGCCGGGGAAAATCCTTATCACCACGGCGACGACAGAGCAGTCCCCAGCGACGCCTCCCACACCGCAGGGACAAATCGTAAGTGTTTTCCACAGCATGTCTGCTTGTGCCTCAGGAGAGGAAACTCGGAGCAGATGATGTGTGTGTTTGTGTGTGGTCTCATTTCTGGACCATTTTCTCTATTTTAGTAACTAATGAGATTTTCATACTGAACAAAGTCTCCAAACCTACCAGTGATCTTACCAGTGCTGCTGTTTACCAGACCTCGCCCGGTACTTCCTCCTTTCTCCTCTTATGACTCAGCTCTTCAGGTCAAGGAGAGTTTAGACTTAGAGTGAAAACATTGTTCTGACGTTTTGTTGGAACAAACCCCCTGTGTGTGTGTGTGTGTGTGTGTGTGTGTGTGTGTGTGTGTGTGTGTGTGTGTGTCTTTGTTGCCGACAGCTCAGCTTCATCACTGGGCAGACGAGTCCTTGTTCTGTTCAGCTGACACTAGGCGCTGCCATCATCATGTGTGTGTGTCTGTGTGTAACACCAACAGTCAGCAGCAGAGCACCTCTCTTCCTGTCTGAGATACAGGATGTAAGATCCTTATGTAGGAGAGAACACCAAACCAAACTCCATAAGGGAATCTGGAAATTTTAAGCCTCCTTGCTCAGTGGCCACCATAAACATACTGAATGACATGCCTAAAGATCTTGTTTGAACTTTTAGGAGCTGCGTTTTGGCATTTGGCATTAATACAGTCCCACTGTTATTAAGGATAGCTTGATTTTTTTTTTAATAGCTCTTTTTCTAATGTCCAAATCCCTTAAAATAGGTTTTACTTCTCATTTACACATGTTAAAGTCCTGGAAAGTGAAAGACTTTTAATTTTCACATGATATTTTTAACTGTTATCTTAGGGTCAAACAATTACAAAGATCTAATTTATTTTTATTGCTAACTTTATAATTGTCCAATGTAATTAATGTAGCAATATCTATTGCCAGCAGACAGGATAAGAAAACTCTCCATTTGAACGGATGGAATTCTTTCGGTGTTAGCAGCCCTTAAAAACAAGGTGACTCACCACTCCAATTCAATAGCAGGGAAACTTTGACACACACACAGACACACACACACAGGATGCTGAGTGTGTTAGTATGTGCTGGCAGCTGTGTGGTGGGATGTAACACAATCTGACTTAGAGAACAGCTGCGGCCCAGCCGTACTGCAGAGTCACCACAAACACACACACTGCACCAGAATTAGGGACAGTCCCAGCGTTGCTATTTGACGTGGCACTGTGATGACCTTTCTTATGAGAAGCCCTACCAGGCTTAACTGCCTCTAATTATTCAGATGTGTGTGCCTGTGTTTAAAGAAACACTAACACAAAAAGAAGGAGTTCGCATTTCAGGAATTTAATATAAAAATCATCTCCACTACTGCTACAATTCTGCTATACAAAACATTAAATACTTTGATAGGATAATATCTTACAATGAAAATGCAATGCAACTTTGCACAACATTTATATTCAAAGTTATATTTCTTACCTGCATTCTCTTGTCCTCAGTAGTATAATAAACCAATTCAAAGATACATCCTGGGATGTAAGTTTTACCAGCTTTGTGGAACAGGGGACTCGTAGCTCTCCAGTTCCGATTCAGGTTTCCTGTACTATGGAATTTTTAAAGATATTTTCCAGACCAGAAAACATTTCTAGGTTATCTGGGGAAGTTATAGAATATCATGGATGTTTTTTAATAGTTCAAATACTCATCACAGTAGCTTGCAGGGTTTCAGTGTCGAACCAAAGAGAAAAACAAATTGAAAGCAAAACAAAAAAAGGGAGAATTAAGTTTTGTTTTTTAAGCACTGAACTAGTTTAAGTCAAGTCATTGAATTTTATATCAGGGCCTCATTAAGAACCTGCTCACTCCATTTAACCAGCATGCCCCCTGGTGTTTAGTAATGATCTCCAGGCTGATGTGTCAGAAGATCCTGCTGCTCTGTTTAACACAGCAGATGTAGTCGAGCAGAATTCTTGTGGCCAATGCAAGGAGAGGCAGAGTTATCTATAAAGTACATTATAACAGCAAGGCATTTCAAAAAGCTTTACATAAGACAGAAAGGCTTTAAGACAATATAAAAGAAAAACAAAGCTATCTAAAAATACTCACATATGATTTACTTAATTTTTCCCCTTTTAAATACCTAAGATAAAGGATTACTTACACAGTTTATAACTCTCACACTTATAAATGCACAGTTGACACAATTGCATATGTTCAATATTTGTAAAGATGTAATGTAAATCCAGTCTGATCAACACAGCAGTAATTCTTCTGGCCAGCTGGTCTGTCAACAGTTTTTATAGTCTGCTGAAGTGAACCTGATCAGCTATAGATACAGATACTGTAAACAGTAAAAATTGCATGAATTGTGCAGAATAGAGGTTTGTGATGTTTTAATGATTTCGATGGAGGAAGTGAAAGCATCTAAAACCTGTTATCACACACTGATTTCTCTTCTTAAATCTATAGACACCACAAATTAGGAGCTGCCTGTAAACAGAAGCATCAGTTCTGTTTTTTCTTTTTCTTCTTAGTGTTATATCCGTTTCTTTTCCCTTCAGGATTCAGTCAAATTCATTATTTTAATCTTCTTAGAAAGCAGTGGTTTGATCAGTTCAGAGAAACAGTGTAAATGATCAGGAGAACAGCAGATCAGCACATTACCACTTCAAACCACTTGAATGTGGTACTTAAAAAGCTATTACTGTTATCAACAGAGCACTTAACAACATGTTGCTACTTTAAATAGACGACTCCAGCAGAGAGTGTAATAATCTGCTGCTGGTTTAAACAGCTGAGATCACAGACACTTGAACGGCACAGGGTTATTTTAGCAGGGTGACTAAGACGCTTGTTACCAGCACAACAAAAAGGTGAGATGCTTTTTAAAAAGAACAGCTTTAAAATATAAGATGCATCTGGAAATATACTAAAAACAACATTAAAATACATTTTAAAACCTCATTTGTGTAAGTTTCCAGCTCTCAGCTGTGAGGAGACGAGAAAGGAGGAAATAAAACACAATGATAGACTGGAAAATGACAGGATAAAGAGAAGTGAAGAGGACAAGGATAAGAGTAGAGTATGAGTAGGGAAGGCAAGAAGAGAAAATAAATGGGGGGGGGGAAGAAATGGGGGGGCATGGAGAGGAGGAGGAATAAAAATTCATCATTTAAATAATTGGCAGAAATATAATTAGTAATTTGATAATGTATGAAACTGTTTAAGTCATTTTCTCAGAAAAGCATTGCATGACAATGCAAAAGACAAACAATTTAAAATTTTACAATTTCAAAATTGGGCTCTGAGAAACTGTGATGGACATTTTTGAGCTTAGCTTTGAGCAGTTACCTGGACTGTGATTTTGGTGTGCAGTGACTGACCAGCGGGTTTGTCTGCCGTCTTTCAGGCCGGCCTCGGTGGAGAGGAAACCCCCAGAGCTCAGCACTCTCAACGATGGCTACCAGATCCGCATCTGATGCCCTCCCTTCACCTCCCAGACATGTTCGGAGGAGTCACTACAGCACGGACGCAAACAAGGTGGATGATGAACACACAAAAAAATGTTACAGGAGCTTTTCTGAGCTTCAACAGGAAGAACTTTAAAGCTGAGACATTCTGGTCTGGGGTCTATACTTCGAGGTGTTTACCTGTTTAGTAGCCATGGATCCTTGACAACTGCAACACACGGCCTGAGAATGGCGGCTTCTCTTTTTTTTTTTTTCAGTCATGTAGCTGAAACACTTGATGTGACTCTCTGATGTAGGATACGCTCAGATGAAGCGATCAATTTATTTCTAGATTTCTAACATTTCAGTCAAATGGTGATAAGAAATCTACGCTGACGCCGTCGTGTCATCACAACGTGAACAATTATTTCTGTGACCCCCTCAGAGACCATGTGTCATAGAGAAGAGCTAGAACAGGAGCGGTTATTACGTCACGAATAAACGCAGTGACATTTATTCACTACAAATAGGTGAAGGTATTCTTCAGTGCTTCATAACAAAAAGATGTTACCCTCGATTTGCACAAAACACAACTAAGAAAATATTAATTTATCGGTGGTGTAAAATGAGAAGTTATCGTAGCACGGTTCCTCTGCTGAGAATTGGGGCAGTGTTCACAGAGGTCTGGAGACTACAGGGAGACAAAGGCAACATGAGATCAGAAGGAAACCGGAGATTCACAGGTGTAGCTGTTACCTCACTTTATTCTCACATAACCACTGCAGCCCATTGGCTTCACCTTTAAGAAAAAGAAGAAACGTTCAGAAGTAATGTTTTAGTTACACTTTGACTTGACCTTGCCAAACCTACAGCAGTTTAAATAAGATGACTAAGTAGACTTCTGTATGCAGATGCTATTGATCAGAGTGGACGAGTTTAGAATAAGGAGAGGACGTTCAATAAAGAATGCAGGGAAAACAAAAAGGCAGAGTCGATGGAGTAGAAAGGGGAGGATAAAACAGAGGAAGAAGAGGACAGGGGAGAAGAGTGAGGAGAGGATTCACTGCAGAAGATCAGAGAATGATTGTGAGAGCACTGCGGCAAACCTCTCTCTCTCATTCCTGCTTCTTCTGCCCTCTGTTGACACATAACTGAATATATAACCACAGCTCTGTTTCCATCCAACGTCAGAGAGAAACTCAAGAACTGATTTCTCTTGAACTAGAAGTTATTGTTCTTTGGTGTTTACAGCCAGTGGTCACAACAGTTAATGCTGTATAGAAACACAGAACAGTACTTGCTAATGTTGGTGAGGGCCGTGGGGTCAGGGTCGTCTGAGGAGCTCTAACAGGGTTTTGTTGCTCACAAAATGATTGAGATTTGTTTTAATCTCTGATGAGACGAAGGACACGGCTGCAACATGAGGGTGAGAAACGTCAAAGAGGTCAAAGTGTTTGTGTTAAAGGAGTTTTTCAATCAGTGAATCATATTTTCGTTTCAGTACAGGAGAAATATGAGAGTCAGGAAACGTTCTCAGAGCAGCTTGATCGATCGTCCTTTCGCTCCGTGAAGCTTCGATACCAAGTGACCTATGAGAGTCCATTCAGTACTGTATGCACTTGTTTTGTGCTCGTATGCATGATGTATCATGAGGATTGTCCAAAAATCAAATCAAGTCTAAATGTGATTGTTTTTTGGATTCTCCTGTCGAGGCCTTCGTTGACGTGTTCAGTATGATACTCATAGATGATTTTAACCATTTCAACCACCAGTAAACATGCAAATCCTAAAATATCACATATCACAGTCAGAGATAAATCAGTATTCAGTTCCTATCACAGTACAGATCAAACAGATATCCACCGTGTGTTGTTAGGTGTCATCTACGTTTATTCATGTGTGTTAAATCCACAGAATGTGAGGTTTTATACCTTCAGTCTGAGAACTGTAGAAGTCAGTTTAGTCCTCGGCTGCTGGCCTCTGACCAGCTCTGTTCTCAGAATTATGGGGCATCTTTAGTGGAGCATTCATTCAAATAAATCCATGATTTAAAAAAGGCTAGTGCTTGACTACTTGGAACTGAATTGGGGATACAACTATTTGCCTTTGAGATACTAAAATAAAACAAAAACTGACTTATGTAGTTTTCATCTGAAGGATTAACATGGAAGAAGCTCGTCTTTTCCAAAACCAGGCATGAAGATTATCTTTGTTTAGTAAAGCTGCATCAGGCAATTTAAGATTTTCACAGACTAAATGAGAGCATACTTACTCGCATGCTGAAGGATGTAATCACCCAGAAATCATAAAACCTCTGTAAAACGTTTTACGAGACACACGAGACATTTACCAAAACTGCTTTTAGTTTTGGTAAATGTAAACAGAGGTTTGTGTGGTTACAAAAAAAAAAAAAATAAATCCACAGGACACCGTTAATGGGACGGGGAACTGGTTTCCTTGAAGCCACTTTGTGATTTAAACTGATGTGAAGGGTCTGTTTTTATAAATCCTGCCTGGTGCAGCTTTAACTTTAGCTCTAACAGAGTGAAGATGATCTTACATACCTGTAAGAACATCTTTCACTTTTGTTTTGGTCATATCCGTCATCAGCCAGAGGATTGTGTCAGGAGTGTGTGTCCAGATTGTTTTCATCTGATTGTTCATCACTTTTCTTTGAATGTCTCACGGTGTCTTCTCACTCACAGAACCAGTGTGTTTTGTGGCCAACTGAAATCTACAAACTTTTTATCCCAGCTTTTTGGTTAAACAATAAGCTATGCACACGCTGTGTTGGAGAGCAGACTGTGACAAAATAAACTAAACTAACTAAAATCTTAGTCTTCCACAGTTCGAATGATGGTGGAAGGCGTTTGTGGCTCAGTCTGAACAAAAACAAACCACATTTCAACCACAAATTAGTTTCAATTTACAGTAATTCTACTCGCCAAGTATGACCAGGAGCCGTCAGCAGCTTTTCCTTCAGAGTATAAAACACAAAACCTACAGCTTCCTGTCTGTGTAGATCCAGCCTGAGCCATTATCACTGATTCAAGGTGCTGTGAGAAAAAGCAGAATATTTTTTACATATTTCTGATGTTCGGCCAGCAGTGGACCAGAGCACAACCCAGAGAGAGATCTGACAGTCACATCTCCAACTCTGGCACAAACCAACCAGCTCAACGTGTTAATATTTGTATTGAAAGTTATGTGTTGATACTTTCTACAGGCTCAGTATTTGTTAGCATTAAAAAAAAGCACAGTGCTGCTTTGCTTTTTGAGTATTCAGTCCTTTTTCCTCACTGGAGTTGTGGACGAACAAAAATATAGAAATGAAAA
Source organism: Toxotes lorentzi (assembly GCA_037833715.1). Classification (NCBI taxonomy): domain Eukaryota; kingdom Metazoa; phylum Chordata; class Actinopteri; family Toxotidae; genus Toxotes; species Toxotes lorentzi. Next base: position 2,118,725 of record JBBMJY010000011.1, read on the forward strand.
CACTTGTTTTCTGACTGACTTTCTGACTGACATTACCAAGGGCCTAAAGTTCACTAATATCTCTCGATGCACAAATAACCATGAAGACTTTGGGTTCAAAGACCAAACTCACAACTGCAGTTCTGGGATTTTCACCCAACAACAAAGACAAACTACCTGACTGCTCAGTGGGGACGCAGAAACTGCCAGGCTGTGACCGGAGTCGCAGAGGACAATAAAATCAACGAAAACGTGATACTCAATGTAGCAGCTAGATCTGTCGTTATGTCAGTTTGCAATAGAGACTTCTGTGCTTGATACTTTATTTTAGTGAATGTTTTCCTTTTTTTTTTTTTTTTAAAGATTATCTTTGGAGTTTTGCGTTCAGTTTTATCAGGACATTTGGCTTTGATTCATTGATTGTACACTATTATTTTGAATGAGAAGCATTAGTTAAAAAAAAAAAACCTTGTATCTGTAGCAGGTGTTTTTTTTTTTTTTAAGGGCCTTTGTTTCCAAAGTGCTGAACCACATTTCTCAGCTCCATCCTAGTCCAAAACTCACTGTACTGTAAAATGTGCTGTAGTCTGTTTTAAGTGGACACAATTTTGGAGACACAAAGATCTTAAATCTGTGCTGTGGTGTGCAGCAGCAGCATGATTTTATGATATTAGCATTAAAATGTTAAATTGAAAAATACTGGCTGACTTAATGACCAAACAAGGTTGTTAATCAGTGAAATCCAAAAGTGCCCTGTGGCAAATGATAACTAATTAAATAATAATATTAATAATATTTTTTTTGCTGGCCAAAAAAAAAAAAAAAAAAAAAAAAACACTTTCCCTTTTGTCTTGGTACCCTGTGGCTTCTAACTCCCCACAAAACCAATTTTTCCTTTTCCCAAAACTAACCCCCCTTCAAAATTTTTTCCCTTTGAAGCT
>JBBMJY010000011.1:2128520-2140414 GCA_037833715.1 Toxotes lorentzi
CTGTGAGCTGAGCCTTAAACTGAACTGGACTGTGAGCTGAGCCTTAAACTGAACTGGACTGTGAGCTGAGCCTTAAACTGAACTGGACTGTGAGCTGAGCCTTAAAATGAACTGGACTGTGAGCTGAGCCTTAAAATGAACTGGACTGTGAGCTGAGCCTTAAACTGAACTGGACTGTGAGCTGAGCCTTAAACTGAACTGGACTGTGAGATGAGCCTTAAAATGAACTGGACTGTGAGCTGAGCCTTAAAATGAACTGGACTGTGAGCTGAGCCTTAAACTGAACTGGACTGTGAGCTGAGCCTTAAACTGAACTGGACTGTGAGATGAGCCTTAAAATGAACTGGACTGTGAGCTGAGCCTTAAACTGAACTGGACTGTGAGCTGAGCCTTAAAATGAACTGGACTGTGAGCTGAGCCTTAAACTGAACTGGACTGCAGGTCAGGCGTACCTGTGGGACTCGTGGGGGACGACTCAGCGGTGGGTTTGGTCTCGTACTGACACTGATGGTTGATTCCCAAACTGGGAGACCAGACTGGACACGTGAGGAGACGCTGACCTCTGGGACTGTTCTCCTGACCAGACACCTGCATACGAACACGAACACACACACACACACACACACACACACACACACACACACACACACACACAGATGCAACTAATGATTTTTTTTTTTTTTTTTAGAAAGTAGGTCTAGCTGATGTCTACAAATTTCTCATGATTGTGTGTGTGTGTGTGTGTGTGTGTGTGTGTGTGTGTGTGTGTGGGAGAGACACACCATGCCGATCTGTAGACCTCTGTAGTCCAGGCAGCCTGTGGTCAGGAAACTGTATAGCGGACTCCAGGGAGTGGAGTTAAAATCTCCGCAGAGCACAACCGGGTTGGTCGACCCATCCTGAAGGCAGGACAGTCGGCTGATCTCAGCTAAAAGGATGGCGAGCTGAGCCAGCTTGATGTCACCGCGGCGGGGGTTGTAGAGGAGGTGGGTGTTGGCGACACAGATGAAGGCGGAGGGATCCGACTGGCTGAGGCCGTTGTTAGGTCGCAGCAGCACAACCAGTCCTATGTTGTCCCGGTCGAGGAGGGCGTCACCGGGGCGGAAAAACTCAACAGGGTTAGAGGAAAGGAGGGAGAGGCGCGATGATTTGAAGATGATAGCACAACCGTCCGGTTTCCTTCCTGTGCGCTTCTTATACTCGCACTGGTAACCTGAAACACAGAGAGGTTTACATGAACACACAGGTAATGTGTGCCTGTGTGCACTTAAAATAAAGTTGATAATTTCACATTAAAAGCAACTTTAGAGCAAAGATTAGAAACACTGGGAAAAAAAAAATCACAAGACAACAGGAAACACACACACACACACACACACACACACACACACACACACACTGTACCGAGTGTCTGTAGAGCAGGTTTAATCTGGTTTTCAAAGTGGTCCTCCTGGACTTCTTGCAGACACAGAATCTAAAAACAAATTAACACAAAAGCAGTTTCCATCAAATCTCAAGTCTTGACCTTAGATGCTTCACCTATGTTATATGGCCAAAGGTATGTGGACACTTCTGTACAGGTTCAACAATAATGTTTAGGTGTAATGTTCAGGTGTCCACATCGTTCTGAATCCTGTATCAGTTTCATCTGATCTGATCCACTCACATCAGCATTGTGCTGCTGGATCTCTGCCAGCAGGTTGGGCAGCCGGTACTCCCAGGGCAGGACGGTGGGGTTACAGTGTCTGTACAGGTAGGCGTTGTCCTGCAGCAGCTCCTGAGACAGGATGTTGTAGGACATCACTGAGAAGTCAAAGGGCGCGCTGACCCCTGGTGGCTCGGGGTGGGTACTGCAGACGGGGAAGGTCTCCCAGTGTCTCTGAAGAGCTGAGGAGAGGGAGAAGGGAAAGATTGACAGATGAGTTTGTAAATTTGATCTCAGGCAGATCAGGAGCCTTTCTGTGCGTCAGTGAACCAATACACCTGCCAAGCTCAAAAAAGCTGGTGATTGGCTGTGTCCACTCATCCAGGAAAAACACTAGTTTACGCCACGCACACAAAGCCACGCTCTAGATCTTTTCCACATTTTACACGGAGTTACACGGATTTACACGAACTGTGGTCGGAAGAACGCCCGCGACGCGACAGCTTCGTTTGAGCTACGTCGCTCACGCGAAGCTGTCGCGTCACGCGCATGCAGATACTCAGAAAGCAACTAAAGGTACCAACATGTAGAGCTAAAAAAAAAAACACAGTATAATATCAGTTGCAGTTAATGAGCCGAATTATGCAAAACCTCCTGCAAAGAGTGAACTTACATTTCACTGGTGTAGCCTCATGCTGTTTTCTGACAGGCAGGGAGGTTCCAGGTGGAGAAGGTTGTCTGTTGGCTCCAGTTACCTGCCACGGGTTTGGGGGTTGAGTGGTGCTGCAAGGCTGGGAATGAAGCCCCGTCCTCTGCCCTCCACCACTACTTCTGTCCCTTGGCTGTTCCTCTGGTCCTTTTATATTCCTGTGATAACCTCCCTGCTGCTCTGCAACCCTCTCTTTGAACCAGGGGTTAGGTCTGGGTTTGTGCGTAGGAACTTTACCCTGCTCAGGTTTAGATGGGTTCTGAGTCCTGGAGCCGACAGGTTGTGAATCTTTATGCCCCTCTTGTTGATGTTTGCTCCTCCACTGATTTAGGGTACCATCTCGACCGCCGCTGTCTTTTCGTTGTCTGTCTTTATTACCAGTTTTAGATTTTTCCACATCTTTGTCTCTGCTGTTTTCCCGACTGACAAATCTTCCAGCTCCATTCTTCCCGCTGCCTTGACTTCTATCTCTGAAGTGGTGGTTTGGTCGAGGGCTGCTGTCCACACTGGGATCCAGATGATGATGCTCCCTCTTGGAGTTCCCATCCTTGGCCTTGCCTCCTGCCGTCCCTGCTGCTGCTCCTCTGTGTCTTCCTCTTTCATCGTTGCTGCCCTTTTCCTCTTCATTCTTCCTCCGTTTGTAAGGAGGCTCTCGATCTTTGTTGGGCTGCTCCATTAAGAGGCCAGCAGAGGTGTAAAATGAACGCCAACTACCACTGAAGTTACCAGGGTTGATGAAATGAGGGTCTAATGTCCTACCAGTGAAAGCCTGACGTGCTCTTGGATGGGCGTGGGGGAGTCGTGGAGGCCAGGGGGGAAATCCCCGCACTGACCACCATGGATATGGAGCAGGGATAAATTGGGGTAGAGAGGCGGAAGAGGCACAGCTGCTCCCGGCCCTGCAGAGAGCAGGATGGCTGCGGGGAAGGAAGGAGGAGCCGAAGGAGCTCAGCCGGCGAAGGAACATGGGGTGGCTGCAGGGAGGAAAAGGGAGATATTAGAGAAGAGCTGATAAAGAGAGGAAAGGTATCAACATGTAGAGATAAAATAATCAAGCTGATTAATCAGTTAGTTGTGGCTTACTGCAAAATAATTCAGCAACTATTCTGATTTTTTTAAAAAGGGAAAAAAGCATTCATTTTAGAGACTTTTGGGAAAACTTTTACCAGCACTTGTGTTAATTTCACCACAAATATGTACCTGACAACTTAAAATAAAACCCGAGTGTAAAGAAAAAAAAAAGGTCGCACAACTGAATTTGAACACACCTCAAACTTTCCTCATCTATTATTTTTTATCATGAACAGTTGGCTCACACTGACTTACTTCTCTCCAGGGACGGAAGAGACCACATTGACGTTTCGGCTTGGACGCATATAAATTAACGGTTATAAGGAAACACTATTTGTTTTTTTTAAGCCCATGTTACTTCAACTGAAACAACCTGAACCAAACAGCAGTCCCCAATTTACTACGTACATCTAAGCGACGGGGAAACATGTGCTGCCTTCACGAACCCCGGCTAAGCTCGTGTTTCCCACTTGCACTGTCTAAAAGGTGCTTCAAATGCGACTGGACAGCCAGTAACGCTACACCGGAAGTCGGTTTTTAGTGTTTTATAAAACAGGCAGCATTTACTTATTTGTGCTACTTGTACAACATGAACAGCATACGAAGAAAAACGAGAAGTGCAGTCACAAGCTAAATTTAAAGCGAAAGCTAAAGAACTACAACGACAATATGAGTTTAATTTTCACTACACTACATGGTAGTAACAAAAAAGCAGCAAAATACCATCCTCTGTCTTTTCCCCCCCTGTTGTGACGTTAAAGAAACGTCCCGTTTCACGAGTTTACTACTCCGTTGGCTTGATCATTCCAATTCCAACATTTCCGATAGCGTGAAGGCACCATCTTAGCTCCGCCTCCCTACCTGGGATTTGTAGTCTTTTCGTTCTGTTGCCTACAATCGAATCATACGATACGTATCAGAGAACGGACTACAGCCGCTTCTGCGCGGCAGAAATAACGGCCCGACTGGAAACGCAGTAGCTCACGATTACATTATTTGTTCATTTTTCTTTTATGGACTGCACCCTGAAATACCACGATTTCAGATCAGACATCAGTCGTGAAATCTAAAGTCAGGACGAAATGCGAATTAGATTAAACATGACGCCCGCTGTGTTGTTTCTGTTTTTATGTATTTTCACAGGAGCTGAAAATGGCGAAATGAAAAAGGTCATTGTCTTGTACTTACGTAAAAGCGAGCCTCCTGAGGAAAACGGCGGCGTCGTTAAAAACGGCTGGAGAAGATAAAATGTCAGCTTCTAATGTGCGACATTTTCTGTTAATCCGTGTCGTTAAAGCGCAAAGCAAAGCTGTTAGGGGCCGATTAATAATTCCCGGTATTGTTAAAGGGAATCAGCGATCTGAGAGAAGAGGGGGGCTCTGCCCATGTTCTCTGTGTGTGTGTGTGTGTGTGTGTGTGTGTGTGTGTGTGTGTGTGTGAGAGAGAGAGAGTGTGTGTGTACATACAGCCCCTCTCTCACTTCAGTTTACTGCGCTTCAAGCAGCAGCATAAAAAATGATCTCTGCACACATTTCTTCTCTCTCTGGGCTCATCTTTGAGCTTGAGCTCATTTGGATTTAAATACTCATTCACTCCCACAGACGAGGGAAATAGTCCCCGAGGACATAACTCAGACTCCCTTCAGCTGCCTCCTTATAAGCAGAATGATGTCCTCTCCTTACACAGAAGACAATCCCAGTGGTGTGATAGTGGGGAAATCCATGGCACACTCAGTGAGCACTTTATTAGGAACACCTGTGCACCTGCTTATTCGTGCCATTACCCAGTCAGCCAATCATGTGGCAGCAGTGCAACGCATAAACCCATGCAGGCACAGATGTGATGCTACCATGTCAACATGGAGCAGACTCTCAAAGGAACGTTTCCAACATCAAGTAATAATATTAGCAGTAGTAGTGGTATCAGTATCGGGGTATAAACTGCAGTAGTAACTGAAGTGATAACTGAGGCAGCAGCAGTTTTACTGATATTATCGAAAGTATTTGAAGTGAAAGTACTAGAAATAGTATCAGTGGTAGTCATTTTAGCTATGATAATAGTATCATTAGTATCTATCAAGCTCCAGTGGTGGTAACTACAGTATAAAATTACAAAGAGTAATTTGTAATTTAAAGTGTCAGTGTGGTTTATATATTAGCAGTGTGTGTGTGTGTGTGTGTGTGTGTGTGTGTGTGTGTGTGTGTGTGTACCATATGCACTGGTGGCAGCTCACTTTCCCACACCTGAGCGTCACAGCTTTTTCAGTACAACAGAAACAGCCATTAAAAAAACTTTTATTCAGGAGACAAACTGGATATCAAAGATGTGAAATACACAGGAAAGTGGGACAAAGTGTGGAGAGAGTTTGGTTCCAACATTAGAAGCCCATCGTTTTCTGTGACGGAAGTTTAGTGATTACTTAAACATTTGTAGGTCAGTAGGTAACTTCAGTTGTGTTTCGACTCTGTTGGAATTTGAAATAAAAAACCAAAGACTGTCACATGACCAGAGGGTCACAACAGCTGTGGATTGTCCATCAACGATACCCCATGTCCTGTCAGTGGGCTCAAAAATAAAAACAATCTCAGGTATGTGGCCAACAAAAGTTTTGGTAGCTTTTAAATCTCGCTCCTGCATCAGGATTAGACACTTTCTCTTAGAAATAAACTCCAAGCAGCGTAATCGCCTGCAAACCATGGCGGTAATGATGCTAAGGAATTGTCATTAGAGCAACTGAAACACTATTGTGAGTAAAGCTTTTCCCCCAGTGTGATGAAGTTAAGGTGTTTGGAGAAAACAGTGTAAACGCTTTTAGAAAAGTCTCACATGCACAGCAGCACTTCACAGACGTGTAATATGAAGCAGCTGCATCTTCGAGGCAACAGAAAGCACTGCAGAAATCTGCTGAGCGACTCCCAGACAGTGTGAGATGTACTGCATTCATACTGTTCCCTTTGAGACAGATTACTTCTCACGGTGTCTGGTTGCCTTTCTGTGCACCTAGCAGCCATTTTCTGTTGTATTTATGCAAATTCCTCTGGTTGAAATTTTCTCCATATCTAGTGTTTCACTGTGGCATGACGTCTGTCCCTGCACCGGGTCAGCCTGGGTCTTGTCCTCCTTTGCGTCTTTCCTTCTCCTCCACGCTCCTCCTCCTCCTTTCTTCGTCTGAGATCAAATCTGCTGACACGGCCAAGGACGCTGCCTCAGGCAAAGGCTTTGCTGGGAAACTGAGGTCATCTGAACAGCCTACAATCAACAAAATGTCTGATCCACTTTAAATACTTCACAACAGTAACAGTATAGAAGTGTCTCCCAAACAGTCAAGAGCGAGGACTCCATCCAGACCGATCCAGATTTACCAAAGTTACATCTTTAGGTTGTCGTCCTTTTACTCAGGTTTTACAACAGGTCAGAGGTTAAATCGGATCGGAGCAGATTAGGGCTGTGTGATGTGTAGCTTTAAATAATGAAGCTCAAATTCTGAAATTTACAACAAGAAGAGATGCAACAGATTGTTTCTGCTTCAGTTTCAGTCTTTAGAAAAAGACAAAACCAAAACCAAGAAGTCAGTTTTAAAGACCTGGATGTGCATACTGCAGAAAAGATTGTGACAGGTATTTGACCAAGTAAACTAAAAACTCCGGTTGTGCTTGGTTTTAATTTTCAAATTCTTGAGCAGCCTCAAAAACAGACACTTTCACTGTAAAAGATTACAGGACACATTCTCTGACTGATAGTTTTCCTCAAGCAAAGTTTCTGTCCAACTCAAATCTTTGACAGTTCAGGGTTTAAAGTGCACTTGGTTTGACTTTCTACCAAACTTTTGAACTGCCTCGATTACAGACACTTTCCTGTCCAGACAAAACCAACTTGACATTTCTGATGTGTCTCTCCCTTCAGCGATGTTTCGATCCAGCACAGATCCTCCTCAGATTCTAAATCAGACCTGCCAAAGTTCTGCACTTTCTTCTCATCAGAAACAGTGAAGAGGCTCGAAAACCTTCTACTTTCTTTTCAGCTCTCCTCGACGTTGACATGACGTGCTCATGCATCTTTAGTCCGTCTGAGCAGCTAACACTGCCCAGGTGTTTGAGGCTGAGAATGGGTGACAGGGCAGATTTTTGCAGCTGAAAGGTCACAAGGTCAGGGGTCAAGAGAAGGGGACTTCCCATCTCTGTGTGTATGCGCTCAGTTCACAGGGGCTGATGACCAGCATCCGTGAAGAGTCCATCCCGTCCAGAGCCATCTCCGAGTCCAGACAGAACCGAGAGACGAGGTGCTCCAAGTGAGTCCCTGACTTCTGCCACCTCTGCAGGGAAAAAAACAAAACTTATTTCAGAAGAGAACATGATACATGATACTGTCTAAAAATCGCTTCATGCCATCCCACTTTTCTAACGGGAGACATGTGATTGCTACTGGTCACCACTAGGTGGAGGCCTCTGCTTACTTTTTGCTTTGATCACCAGTCGTTTGAGGAAGAAGGCAATGTTCAGAATGTGTGTATGTGTGTTTGGTTGAGTGCCTCAGTGTGTGTGTGTGTGTGTGTGTGTGTGTGTGAGAGAGAGAGAGAGAGAGAGAGAGAGAGAGAGAGAATGTGCTTGTGCATGATTCATAGCTGGACTCTTTAGCTGGAAAACAAAGCGGCAGATATGATCAGACATGAAAAGAGGCTTTTATCCCGCTGTGGCTCTGGTACCCAGTCATGGGGGGTGGGGGTGGGGTGGGAGAAAAGGGAGAGAGAGAGAGAGCAAGAGAGAGAAGGAGGGAGCAGATTGACAGATAAAGGATAAGAAAGTGAGGAAAAAAACGTGCGTGTGCATGTCTTTCCACGGTTGTGTGGACAGTTTTCCATCATTGTCAGGACGTTTCGGTCGGTCCTCACAACTTCAAAGGGCTGTTTGAGGGTTAAGACTCGGTTTCAGGGTTCATCTTAGAATCCGTCTCTCTTTAGGTTTAGGTTCAGCTTAGGTTTAGGTTAGGGTTGGGATCAGGTATTTAGTTGATTAGATTGTTAATGTTAGGGTAAGGAGCTAGGGACGGCATTATGACAATGAGTGTCCTCACCACTAGAGACAAACCAGCGTGTGTGTGCATGTGATATCTGTGTGAGTATCTTGGTGTAACTGTGTGTCTGTATTCTGAGTGTGCACATATGTGTGTGTGTGTGTGTGTGTGTGTGTGTGTGTGTGTGTGTGTGTGTGTGTGTGTGTGTGTGTGTTGGCAGGGAGTGGTCATACTGTGTTTGCTGAGCAGCCTCTGAAGCGTATCGCTGTCATGAATCTCGATCTCGTAAGACCTTGTAACAACACACACACACACACACACACACACACACAGGCATGGAATTGCATTGTGGGTCTGCGCCTGCATTGTCAAGATGACGTGCTCATCACAGTGCAGCGACAGGCTGCGGAGCCTTTTAATTGAAAAAAAGACGGACGGATAATTAAAAGTAAATGAATTGGTATTCACCTCGTTACTGACTGCTGCAGCACTTCTGACGTCGGCTTGTGAGAATAACACTTCGCATCTGTCTTTGCATTTACATTTTATTTACATACATTAAAGTTCTTAACCCTTTTGTTCCTTTCCGGTGTGGACAGGGTGACTATCCCAGGATGCACTGCGATCAGGCTCAGGTCATCAGAGGGGGCTTTAGTGGCCTCAAAATGGAATCCATATTTTAAGTTCTGTTTTACTGGGATATGACAAAAAGTTTGGCCCGATTCAAGAGAAGTGTGAGTTTTGACGAAAAACAGTTTTGTGCCACAGAGGAAAACGACAGATTCAGCACAGAGGACATGATGGAAAAACCAGCATGTCGCCGCGTGTTTAACAACTTCTGCTGCCTACATGCGCTGTGATGCCATGTGCTGTGACGCAGTCTACCTCTGGACCCTCCTCTCAGATCTGCACATCATGAAGGTCAAGAAAGACCACAAGCTATGTTTGGACAGGGTTCTCAAAGTCTGACAAGTCTCTTGGCCAAGCCAGAGCAGGGATTTAAAGCAGCACGATCACCTAATCTGACATCTCAAAGGACACAAATGTCATATTTGTCGTCCTGGCATTAGTGAGAATGGAGGGCTTGGGGAGAGGAAGTTGTGTTTGCTCGGTGGGTTGTGTAAAAAATGGTGTGGCCGTTGTCTCGCCGTTGTCTCCATTTGATGGAAAAATCCTTCCTTAAACAGCAGGTGTCCCAAGAGATGAAGACGAGAGCCAACAAGCACATCAACTTTTTTAAATATTGCTGTTCCTGGTCCAGCTGTAGCTCTGTAATCACTCACTGCTGACACACACACACGTGTGTCATGTTTCAGATGTCTATGAGTTGGTGGCAGTTCCACCATGGGACCATCTCCCTTTGACATTTCCCAGTTTGACATAACATTATTACATTCTGAATGCAGGACTTGTGACAGAGTGATTTTACATTGGTGTATTAGTTCTTTACTTGAGTAAAACATCTGAATACTTCTTGAAGTTTAATAAGTGAATACTGGCCAGGTTCTCTCAGCTGTTTCAGTTCTCTGGGGCATAATATCAGCATATTTTTCAGAATGCATCACATGATCGCACAGGTTTTAACATGTTGGACAATCTCTGTTTTTAACTTAATATTATTCCCTCTCTCCCTCTGCCGTGGTCTGTTCAGCCACATCTCCTCCACTTTCTCTCTGTTTGTTTTTCTGTTTCTCTCAGTGTCTCTCGTCCCATCACCCTCCCCATCTCTCCCTATCCTTAATTTAACCTCACTGCATTTCTTCCTCTCTCTCTCTCTCTCCCTGTCTCAGCATCTCTCTACCAGTCAGCTCTGGGCTGTTTCTCCAGTGGATCTTCATTCTAATTAGCTATCATCGCTCTACTTCCTGCCTCCTAACACACACACACTCACACACAGAGACACACACTCACACTCAAATGGGACATGTAAAAGCACCGAGTGTGTGTCTGTGTGTGTGTGTGTGTGTGTGTGTGTGTCGGTACAAAGGTTTACTAGTTTCAGTTACATGACAGTGTTGCGCTTCAGTGGCTCAGCTAAAACACACACACACACACACGCACACACAAAAACAAAACATACACAGACACTGGTGTGTGTGTGTGTGTGTGTGTGTGTGTGCTGAAGTTTTTTAGTCACTTAATTTAACAGTCTGGTATCTGATTTATATATAACAGACCCCAGCTGCATCTCCTCCAGCTATATAACACCAAGACCAGACCTACCTGTCTGAACTGTGCTTGAGTGTGTGTGTGTGTGTGTGTGTGTGTTGTGTTTGTTGTGTACAACTCTCTAAATTACCACACAAACCAATTACCTTTTCACCTCCTTCCTTCATCTTCTTCTGCACATCTAATTCTCCCCATTTCCTTCTTTTTCAGTTTTTTCTTTCTTTCTTTCTTATTTTCTTCGTATTGAACTTCCTTCCTTTCTTTCTCCCTTCCTTCACCTTTTTTTATTTCTTCCTTCCTGCTTGTCTTTCTTTCCCTTCTGTCTTTTGTTTATTTCTTTCTTCTGAGGAAGGATCCTTCCTTCTTACCTAGTACCAGTGTAAAACGTGTGTGGACACGTGAACACATGCTGGTACAGAATTTACCACTGTCCTAATTTTCTGAAGCTCGATGCTCCAGAAAAACAGCGACTTTTTTTCTGGTTCCTTCCCACATTTGGCACGTCGAGCGTACCTCAAGGTTCGTCTTGTTTGGTGATAGCACATCTTCTTCTGTGGTGCTGTTGCTGTCACAGGGAAACGTATTGTTGAGCTTTAAAAATATCCAGCCCTGTCGAAGCCACAGCCTCTTCAGGTGAAATAACACACAAAAGACCCTGAGTCCGGTTTCCAGAGTCCAAATTCACGTTGTATGATGTATTATGTTTCTTTCTTTGCTATGAAGTGATGCTGGTGCAGCCGCCGTGTGCTACAGGCAAACAACGACATGCTATATGACGCACAACTGCCCAGTTTGTTTTCTGAGTTTTCTATTAGAGGACCACACTCCCTGTATTTCCTCTCCCTTTTCACACTGCATCATCACTCATCATCATTTCCTTCCTGTCTCCTTTCCTTGTCTTCTTTTATTATTCTTTCACCTTTTCTCCTCCTCCTTTTCTCTTCTCTTCTTATCTATCTTGATTTCTCTCATTATCCTTCTCTCAATTTTCCTCTCTCTTCATTCACCGATGACTCATGGATCAAATAACACACGACAAAAACTGAGTGAATCACATACACTGACACACACACACACACACACACACACACACACACACACACACACTCACACACACATATGTAAACTCATGTTTCATGTCTGATCATATCCACATAGCCAGAAAAGCTATTCCCATCTGCATGCTTAGATTACAAGCATACAGATGGGAACAACACACACACACACACACACACACACACACACACACACACACACACACACACACACACACACCCACACACACCCTCC
>JBBMJY010000011.1:2142501-2156015 GCA_037833715.1 Toxotes lorentzi
TGTACCTGTCTGTACCTCTTCTCTCTCTATGTTCTTTGCTGTCTTTTGTGGTCTGTGTGGGTGTGTGTGTGTGTGTGTGTGTGTGTGTGTGTGTGTGTGTGTGTGTGTGTGTGTGTGTGTCTGTGTGTGAGTGTGTGTGTTTCAAGCCTTTCCACACCCTCGGGGGACAGTCACACCAAAAGGTCACACCAAAGTGAATCACATTGACACGTCTAGAACACACACACACAAGCGAAGTGATATTACCTCACACACATATTTTCATTGATCACTTAATAATAGTAACATCAACTACTGAGCTAATTATTTTAATTACTGCCAGGTCATTATTACACAGTAAGACATCACCAGTCAGTATTATTACATTAATTAGTGTTGTGATTAATGTTTATATTCATTACTGTTTGATGCATTTTTTTTAAAAATCACTAATTATATAATAATCACTTTATTTTGTCAAACTGAAAACTGAACAATGGCAGAAATGTCATATTTAACAAGTTATTGAGAATTACAATTCAGAGGGAATTACTATACTTTTTACATTTATTTGATTTATTTTATCTAAAAATATTATATTTTCATATAAAAACATGATGAGCTTCTAAAATATGATGCACTGAACAGATTTAACTTCCCCACAGTATTTTAAATCATTTACGGTAAAATGGTAAAATGCTATTTTGACATTAATACATTTACGTTTTCTTAAGCGACATCTTCAAAGCAGGGCTTTTACTTGTAATGAAGGATTTTTATATCAGAAAATGCGCCTTTTACTTAATCGAAGGATCTTAATGGAAAAGTCCATTATAAAAATAATCATCTATTTATTTTCTGGTGACTGGCAAGGAAACCATATTTTTATCCTGCATTCAGAGGGACAGTACATTACATTTTTACATGTTATTATCATAATCACACTGCTTTAAACCTGCGATATGAGATATGAAGTGATGGAGGGTGAGAGCCTGTTGAGGGGACGGTGGGAGGCAATGAGCTCTGTTATGTACTGAGTTTTATCTTGAATATATCAACACTACAGGGTTTATTTCACCGTATGATTGATTTATTGAGCTGCAGCAAACAGAATGACATTGGAGGTTAATTGGTGCTGTAGCTCAATATATCTTGTCTCTGCTGCAGCCTCCTAAGGCTCAGCTGATTTACATGTGAGCTGAAGAGTCGATCTTCACTCAGTCGAGGGAGCAAAGTCGTTTTGAGAAACATACTAGATCTGTGCTGATATGAAAGTCTTACAGGGCTACTTACAGTAGCTTAACTCATCAGTTTATTATTGATTTCTGTAGCTTATTATAATAATAATAATTATTATTATTTGTAGTAGTAATAGAGTTACAATTATATAACAACACATCTTACTGTATAATATAAATGACTGTATCATGTTTTCATCGTATCATACTTATACTATGGTATTATATTCTTTTATCCCATTTTTGTGTTACATGCATTTATATGTAGATACATGATCATAAATGTGTATCTTTTAAACTGTGTATTATTTATCATATCTTATCATATGTAGTTAATTTTGACACATGTGACTCTTATTTTCTTAAAGAAAACCTTGTTACCTCATGTTATCACACACAGCAAGCCTCAGTGTTTTATTTCTAAACCAAAAACGAGTGACAACCAAATGTTAAGTCTATTAGAGAAACGAAGCAGGGCTTTGAGCAGATTGCTAACTGTGATCAGAGTTACTGGTTTGCAGGTAAACACATTCACTGGTTGTGTAGTTAAACACGAAGCTGGTCAGAGCTGAAACAAAGCCTGCATGCTCAGCAGACGTGCTCCCTGGATGAATAAAAGGCTCAAAACAAAGTGCACTTTGGCTCAAAATAACGTCGACACCTGCAGCCTTGTGCACAAAGATGTGAGTGTAAGCTCTATTTTCCCTGAGAAAAGTTGACTGAGCTGCCCCGTATTCACTTCAGTGCTGACAGCAGAAACGACACAACCACAGCTTCATGCCTGTGAGCTCTTGGACCAAATTGTGACCAGAATGATGTTTTTGTGGCTCAGTGGGTCGCATTTCATGCCCGCCGCTCTCCTACTCCTTCGTGGTGTATTTCTGCTCTGTTACACACAGTTGTCACCTTTAAATTATGTGAAACTTCCCATTAATGGAACAGTAGAATACATTTGAATCCTCGATGACTATAATAACGCTGCTCTGTTTTCTGCTGCTGTGGGTCTACAAATTGGTCTTTCTGCTTCAACTATTGATTTCTCCCTCAGTGTGAATGTTGGTGCGAAAATGGCGGCTCTCAACAGAAAATCCTCCCACTTTGATTCTGAAAAACTGAAACCAAATCGTTGTTTTAACAACAGACGTTTCTCTCCACAGAAGACTGGAATCATCCATCCATCCCAGGACGATCGAATCTGTCATTAAAACTAAAGGTGGACACACGAAACGTGTGGAGTCTCACTAATGAAGAGTGACTGGCTTTTACTGCAGCTGGTTCTTTAATATGGACCTTTCATTCTAGTTTAATTAGTCAAACATTTCAGTTTTTCAAATGAATTGGCTTCGTTCTTCTTGGACTTTGGCTGAAAACAAGTAAACCTGTATTAAATGGACAGGATTTGTAGATACTCAGCAGTTTAGAGAGTTTGACACTAGAAGTCAAATTATTATTCAAAGCAGAACATTTATCTATATCTTCAAACACACCTGGAGGGGAATCCTTAAAAAAAAAAATCTAACCAGTTTTCCCCAATGAAGATATAAAAGTGCATCCTTCAATGACTAACAAATCCCAATGATTCAATTTAATTCACTAACAACACTTTAATCCTTCTGTTAGAGCGGCTCTCCTCCTAAATAGATTAGGAGTCTGTTCACAATCTGTGTGATTGTCTGGGTCCTCACACCTAAATCAACTTGTTCACTCAACGAATCATATGAGTGTTTTCTGTCACCTCTATAGTTAATCTGCTAAAACTACCCAGTTAATCTTAAATGGTTAAAACTATCTAACGTTTCCTGTTGGTCGGAGGCAGGATGTGAACATCTGCCTCTACAAATGCTATAGTTTCAATTGAAGTTTTGTCACCAGTTCTCAGCAATTAACAAATTATAACCACGACTTGATATGAACATTGGCCCAAACTGTAAGACACTACAGACGTAAAGAAACATAATTTTCCTTTTATGTTCATTCTTTCTTTTATTTGGCAATAAACTGGTTTCTCACTCTTAAAGGGAGAGACTGACAGGAAAGAAAATGAATTTAATTCTTTGAGTTCAAAAACATTCCCACCTGGGATCCACTCAGTTCAAACCAGTTCAGACTTTGTTCAAACAAACAGGGATTAAGAGCCGTCCTTCAGGGCTTCTCTACTGTAGCTGATAAAGGGAGAGTTTCTCATTCACACTCACACACATCCCATCAGTTTTCACTGGGAGTTAGGGGATTTGAACCAGCGACCTTCCAGTCACAGGCCGGCCTCTCCAGCCTTCAGGCATTTCAGCTGCTGACATGTTCGCTCTCTGCGCAGCAGCTTGTTAGAGCAGATCACAGCCTCCACACTCGCTCTTCACATGGAATCATGAGAATCCTACGGGTATTAATTATGGCTGAGGGAAGGCAGAGCGCACGCACACACACACACACACACACACACACACACACACACACACACACACACACACACACACACACACACACACACTCTTTGGGGTGTTGCTGTGCTACAAAAAAATGAGCACAGTGAGAGCAGGTTGGACAGACGGGTACAGAACATACAGGTACAGTATACTGTATACATCTGGACCCACACACACTGTTGCACACTCACACACTGACTGAGAGAGAGAGAGAGAGAGCTCATCCGTCATCATAGATAACAACTGTTATTTTTCCAACACACACACTCACACTCAGGGGTGTAGTGGTGAGGGCGAAGTTACCAGAGACTCCAACATGAGGAAGATCTTCAAAAACATCCGGAGGTAAAAATTTGTTTCTGTTTTTATTAGCACAATAAGTAAAGTATTACTGTGATGATAAAATTGTTTGACTGTTTTTTGTATCTAAAACAATATTTGAGTCTGTCACATAATAACTTTGAAATATGATGAGTTTACAGTCGCACTCACCTGGTTGATGGCAGGGACCCCCTCTGTTCCCACGCAGGGAGCCAGTGTGAGGACGGGCAGCTCTTGTCCCTCCATCCTGCGAGACTCCAGACAGTTCTGCCTCTGTCTGATCACCCCGGACTGAGAGTCAGAGTCGTCTGGGACCCTGATGGAGGAAACACAACATGGAAACCATTCAGTTAAAAGCTCCATTGTTTTGGAGAGAAGGATTATCTCAAGCGTCTACTAAACTAACTAAAACCACGCAGACATCACTAGGGGTTAGGAAGAAAGTCTCACTGAGATGAGACTGAAGACCCCAATCATCTCCACCACAGTCTCATTAACTACATCAAGATTCATTTGACAGCAATTTATCAGTATTTTCAAAAATGACTTGCTGCACCTTTAACAAATCAGCTGAAAGCCACGATTCTCTAAACTCATTACTTCAGAAAGTTTCTTCCCAATCTTCCTCTTTGACAAACTTTTGCAGTCTTGTTAAATTCTCGGCCGCACTATAAACTCGGGCTTAAGCCCTGTAGCATTAATTCAATCTGCTATCTCTCTCTGTTTTAATAACCCGTTAAAGGTTATTCTGCGTTTTAAGGGTCAGGTCTGTTTTCCCCTGAGAGCAGGCCTGTTAATTCCATTCTGGGGGATTAACACCAGCCTCCAGTGGATAAGTGGATATTTAAGTGTGTGTGTGTGTGAGCGTGTTGAAGTGTGTGAAAGAGAGAGGAAGCGTTTAAATGAGAGTGTTTAAATGTCTTAAAGGTATTTGTACTGGCATTGATGTGTGCGTGTGAGAAGTGTACGTGTGTGCGCACATGAAACACTCACTGCCAGGGCTTATGATGTTATAAAGTGTGTTCATGAGCGAGTGTGTGTGTGTGTGTATGTGTGTGTGTGTGTGTGTGTGTGTGTGTGTGTGTTGTGTGTGCGTGGAGATAGGGCAATCAGTCTAAGGAGCCAGGGCCTGTGGGAGCTCATCCAATCAGGATGGAGAGAGTGACTTAACACACAAAGACAATGAATGAGGTGTTCAAAAAGACTTAAAACAGCATATTCAAAATTAGAGCAGCAGAGGTCGAGACATTCTGACTCATAGTCCTTAATAAAGATCAATCTGCAAAAGCTTGATTGTGTTATGTTTTTCCAACTCCAGCTCCCAGTTCCTTTTGGTGGTTTTCCGCTAACAGGGGTTATTTTCTCAGACTTGACAAAGTTCTCCCACAACCACAGGAGATATTATATGTGAAATTATATGTACATCAAGTGTACAACAGGCTGAGAAGTATTCCCAACGCTGAGTAAACTGACCTTTAGCTGTAATATCAGACAATATCAAACAAAACAAACACACACAAACAAAAACCCTGAAGAAGAAGAAAATAATAATAATCTTTCTTTAGGAATGAACCGGACAGTAATGAATCCAGTTTTGGCATCAGTCTTGAAATTTCTCCTCTTAGTTTGCAAGCTCAGCAGAAGCTTTCCCTAGACAGATAAGTCTGAAGACACACACACACACACACACACACACACACACACACACACACACACACACTTACTTGAGCTCTGGGTAGACGTTGTCCAAGTACCACTTAAAGGATTTGCACTTGAGCTTCTTGCGAAGTTCCAGTCTTCCTCGGATACTGGTGACACACAGACACACACAATCACACACCAACAGAAACAGCAGCCAGACAAAGGAAAAGGCAGATAAACAGTAAATCAGACATGGAGAAGTATTCATACAATAACAATAAAAACTGACAACATTCATGACAAACAAACATACAGCCACGGCAGATAATGGAGGTGTGTGATGTGAAAAGGCAGCTACAACCTTACAGCTGTGTTTAAATGTCAGCGTTTACCTGTGTCTGACTGATAAATACTGACATTTAAACATAGCTGTGGGCTGTAAGGTCTGCTGCTGTGCCTGTCAGTCTTAATTAACCACATTGTGGGGACTTGCCTTCCATTTGGGGACAAAACAATGGTCCAAGTTAAAACATTTATTTCAGGTTTGAGACTTTAAATTCAAAGCGTAACGTCACACCAGGCTGAGAGGGAGTGTCACTGCCTTTTCTGAGTAAAGCCCGTTTCTAGTGTGATCTGTTGCTTTTGTAATCGCACCCACCAGCGATCTCCCCAGGTCCTGGAGAGCACCTGTCTATCTGCTTGTTGCAAACCAATGAATGGAACTATTTAACGTCCAGGTTCGATTCACAGGATTTTTGCATCGCTTTCTTTTTTACTTCGATTTAAAAACTATGGCAACTATATTTCTCTATTGAGTCAACCTACGCAAGCTAGAACAATCTGCGTAGCTGTGCCAATCCACCTCTGCTGACATGTTTGTGGAAATTTATTCCTTTGTTTGTGTTATTTTTTTTATTTTGTTGACAGTTTGCAGTGGAGATAAACAGGTAACATGGAGAGAAAACAAGATGGATGACATGCAACAAAGCCAGAAACGAACCAGGGACATTGTGAGCAGTTTTTCTGGCCGTGGCATCTCTGTAGAGATGTGGGCGGCAATTTAGAGGTCTGGAAACAGGCTATTAACGAGTGTGAGTGTCAAGTGTGTGTCAGCTGAGAGTTTGTGCGTGTGTGTGTGTGTTTGCTCTTACTCTCCGTAGGATTTCCCTCGGGCTGCAGGCCGAGCAGAGTAGTAAAAGAGACGGAAGTCGTCCATCCATACCTCAGCTGTGCGGCGTGTGTTCCTGTAACCACACACACACACATTTAGAACATAGCATCTCCATATTTGCTTTATGTCATACATCATGTGTTTCAGGACAACATCCTCTGTGTCCTGGATGTTTGGAGGTTATTTTTAAATGAGAAAAAAACGAATTTACAGGAAGCAGCACTTCCTGACTGTGAGGAAGCTTCGTCCTCTCCTCCATCAGCAGTGAGGAGCTTTTTCTTCTGAGTGTGACCCAGCTGATATTTTAAACATAGTGAAATGGAGGAGAGGCAGGAGGCAGGAGGAGGAAACATAACAAGCAGAAACAGATCTCAGAAAGCTGCCAGTGTTCACCTGCTGCCTGTAAACAAACACAAATAACAGCCCACCTTCAGATGTGGTCTCTGCCTTAACACCTGTTCTCCTTTTCCAGATAGGATCTCCAGATTCAGATTACATGTTAATGCCAGGTGTGAGTGGAGCCACAGAGGGAGCGACATCACCTCCAGATGTGATCTGGCTGATCTGATCACATGCTCATTGTCATGTGCTCCGCATTAGTGGACAGATATCACATCCAGATACAGGGCCATGTTTACAGCAGGTGTAAATCCTGCCTGCTGCTGTTTCCCTTGTTCAGTTCAATTCTGTTCGACTCAGTGTGTTTTATTCATCCACACTGCATGAACAGTGAAGCACATTTTCTCCATCTCTTTTACCCATTTACTCTTTTTCTCTCGTTCTCTTTTTCTCTCTGTAGTAATTAGCTATTAGCTGAGTTTCTCTGGGCTGTGAACTATCTCACTGAAATGACAGAAACCCTCCATTACAGGCATTACACACACGGGCTGTGGCGGTTTAATGAAAGGGGAAGAGAGAGAGGATATGAGATGCTTGTAGGCGTATAAACATAAATATGTGTCACACAGGCTTACAATTAAAACCTCACTCACTGCACACACGCACACACATACATACAAGGTCACAGAAGCAGGCCTCTGCGAGGGAGGAAACAGCATAATCTTTGTAATCGAATTATTAAGCAGATCTTTTTATTTAGCATATTCATAACCCAGACTGCCAGCGCCGAGCCTCCAGCTAATTAACCGGCAGAGCAACACGCGAGCAGACAACAGCGGCTTTGTTTGGGAGATTGGCGTTGATCACAAACATCAGGCCATCGTGATACGAATAAAAGTCATCATCTTCCAGGCAGAACAGATGTTGCCTCGGTAACGGCCAACAGGGAGTGAAATGAGCAACTAACACAGCCTGGCTGGAAAAAAAGAGGTCTCAGTGTTGGTGTGGATTAGCTGGTTGACACAAAACAATAAGTTTATATGAGCCGTTTGGCTGCTGCTTTGCTCCAAAGTGCCATTCAGCAACGGGACCGCTCGTTTTGGGAACTTAACCCCTCCAACCTGGCAGCGTTACTGCCTTGCTCTGCCCATTAAGCCACACAGGGAACTCAACTCCCAACCCCGGCAGTATTAATGCCTTGCTCACACGTCGAGCTTTATGAATTACTGAAGTGTTAAAGGACTAATCTGCGAGATAAATCATCAGTCTGTGGCGTTCAGTGGATCCCAGGAGTTATTCTGTGATGAAGTGCTGCAATTTAGTTTTTGGCAAACTCACACTCCCTGTCTTCAACTTCAGTTCGTCATTTACAGTGTTTCCCAGAATGCCTTTCAGTACATGCCAAGACTTGATATTACAATTTCTATGGATGTTCATGAAACGAACAGTCTAAAAAAAGAATTCATGTTTTTCTTGTAAAGAAACAAGCACCGCACTGTTTTTTGTTATTAGACATCACTGTATAACACAATGTGGTTTACACCATGCAGTAATGATGAAAGTGCACTCGATTTTATAATCTGAATGGAACCGGAATCCTTATTGTAGCCTTGATTAATCTATTTAGACGAGATCAATTCACATGCAGTCTGAGCACATTAGTCCTGTTAATGGATTATTGGACTGCCTGTAAACATCTTTCTGTTTGAACTGTTTGAAAGGGGCAGAGAACAGAATACAGCTTATGCTAATAGGATAATATTGTACTTGCAGCTCAAAGGCTCCCAGGCAGCTGTAAATCCACTTTAACAATGATGTGAGCAGCGTTCGGTGGCTGCAGCACACAGCTCAGCGTGGAAACACTGCACGTCTGTTTCTTCTGAATGTTTACACGGTAGGTAGGTGGGTTAGTGTGTAAAAACAAACTGAAGGATCATGGGAATTTACAAACAAGTCTGACAAGCTATTAGCTTGGTACTAAAGTTGGTACGAGTTCAGTTAGACAGTAAATTCAGGCATTAGATCAGAACTGTGTAAGATTAAATTAGATCAAAACAGTGTAATAAATAGTTAAATAAACAGTTTTCCCCAAAAATACAAAATGAAATGAATTGTGTAGTTAATGTTCACGGATGAAGTTTGCGTAGAAACACCTACTTGATGTAGGTGTTGGCGTTTCCCTCAGGGAAGACGTACGGGTGTTTCTTCCTGAAGACGTGACCCACTCTGCTGCAGGGAAGAATCTCCAGGCTGCCACCACACTGCCACACCCGGAACGAGATCTCTGCACACACCACACACACACATGCCTTGTATTATTGTGAAGCCCTCTCTGACAGCCTCCTCTTCAGAGGAGCTATACCTAAACTTACCTGTGAGATGGTGACTGTCTAAAGATTGATATCTTGTAATGTGTATCCCTGCTGATTTAGCTTTTTATAGTAAGATATGCACTTCAATGAAAAATAACCTTTTTGGGTTCATTTTGGGTAAATTTTTTTATTAGAGCAGTTCATTTCCATTCGTGTAACCAGGTTTGCTGTTTGGAGCGTTGGCTTTTTGTTCTGTGTCTCGTCTGTAGTTTTCTATCCTGCACATCGCGGATAACTGGGTCAGATCTCCCTGAATATTTGATGAACCACTGATGGACTCTGATTTGTTTCTTTGATTTAGTGTGTGTGTGTGCGTGTGTGTGTGTGTGTGTGGTGCAACTATGTGCATGCGTGTGCTTGCAGTTCATATGCACTGTGTTTGTATAACCTGCTTACACTGTGCTCATTCTGTGATGTGAGCTCAGCAACACACAATAAAGACACGACTAACTTTGTGTGTGTGTGTGTGTGTGTGTGTGTGTGTGTGTGTGTGTGTGTGTGTGTGTGTGTTAAGAGTTTGTGTTAATTCACAGAGCTGCTGTCTCTGTGTGAGCTCAGAGGGAAGAGAGAGAAAAGTAACAGGGTTTCCCCCAAGAACGAGAAGCGGAGAACTTTACAAAGTTTTACAGCAACTGCGAGGGAGAGAGACATAGATAGAGAATGGGAGAGAAAGAGAGAGAGGGAGGAAGTGAAAATGAGAGCGCGGAGAGAGTTTGATCAGGAAGAGGAGAGATGGAAGTAAAGATGGAACACCAGAGAGAATAAAGAAGAACAAGAGTAGTCAGCGAGATACTGAGATACTGACACAGAGAGTGTGAGACTGACAGAAGCTTGACACTGAGCAAATGAGTGTGTGTGTGTGTGTGTGTGTGTGTGGTGGAGACAGTTTGCTGATTGCTGTATTGCTGCTTTCTCATATCAATGAAAGACTGACACACACACACACACACAGCAGGAGAGCCAGATGTTGCTGCTGGGTGGATGTCAGACAGTAAAGACTTTTTTCCGCTGAATGAAAAGTTCACCTTCCTTCAGCTCGTATTAAAGGACCTTTGTCTTTCTATCAGTTAATGCTCCAGCGTAATCGTTCCTTTTTTTTTTTTTCCTAAAACCAAACCTATCTCCTACACATTACGATTCTATACTACTGATGTGCTTTATCTAAAAGGTTTTGGAGGAAACATCACTGCGGCCTGGATAATGTTCACTGTCAGAGGGAGGTGGGAGCGATGGATGGATGGTTGGGCATTAAAAAAATGCAGACAACACATGCTAAGTTAAGGGAAATATTGTAGCTTTAGTTAAACGCAATAGATGATGATTAAGTTTTTTTGTAACACTGAAAAATGTTTTTAGACAAATTTACATCTACAGACTAAAATTTTATTCATATTATATTCATATAACACCTCAACTGCTAAATGTTTTTCTCTGTGATGATTCTGCTTCGTTTCTTTGAGAGAGCAGTGATAGTGACAGCAGCCGTCCTCCAGTTAGGACGACTCACCAAAGTTCTCGCCGCCCCAGATGTCCATGGCGGTGTCATATTTGCCGAGGTGGTTGAACCAGGACTTGTCGATCACAAAGAGTCCGCCTGCGATGATGGGAGTCCTGTCAGAGGAAGAGAAGAGAGGGGTCAAACAGAGACAGAGGCAGGTCATGTTATCTGAAGATCCTGTGTTTGTCACGAGTTGCTCGCACCGTAAATACTCAAAATTCAAATTTCGCAAACTTAATTTTCCTCCTGATCAATCTGATCTGAGTCTGACTCAAGTCTTATCTTGTGTTGCCAGATTTTGAGTCTCATGAAGCTCACAGGTCTGATGAGACTTCTGGAAATCCTCTGGCTGTGAGTTTAAATATTCACTTTTAAAAACACAAAGCAATATCTCCTGGTTTTTGATAGAATAATTGTGTAATTTCACTTGAACAGTTTCAACAGTAAACTCCGTCACCATCCTTTTTTCTCACTGATGTTCATGCTTAAATTTCTCCAAAATTGAATCTGATCTAATCTTGTCTGACGTGATCTGATCTGGTCTGATCTGGTCTGATCTAATCTCAAAGCTGTCACCACTGTTGCTTCTCTGTTCTCTAAAAGAGAGAAGAGCTTGTTGATTTGCTGCATCACGCACAAAAACACAGGCTGAATCATGATCCGGACAGTGTGACGAGTGAATAGCTGAGGGCCAGCACGCGTCATCAAATACCCTCTGCTTATCAACAATTATCCTGCTGTCACTGCCTGCAAATAGCACTCTGTGTGTGTCTGTGAGTGTGCGTCTGATTGTGTGTGTCTGTATGTGGGTGGAAGCACATTAAACCTTTTTCAAGCTCAATTTGTCCTTATGTGTTTAAAGGAATGTCAGTCGACTGTATGTGAAACTTTGAGCTGGTGGTGAGTGTGGAGCACGTATGTGATCGAGGAAACGAGGAAACTGAGCAGCAGAAAATAACTTGGCGAATAAACAGAACAAGATGAGGCTGGAGCATATTCGTGTGTGCGCGCTCTTCTGTGAGCCTTTGTGAGGATGGATCCACGAGGACCGCTTTACCTCCATGAGTTTCAGGCCTTATCAGACCACAACACTGCACAGCGGCTATAATTCGATGAGACAGGATTTTACAACTCTGGAAATGTATTCACGACGACAATCATTTTATCCTGAGTCACGACGCTCGGCAAGCAGGAAAACACTCTTCACGTCACAAAGTTATCCACCAGGCATGTCAGCTTGGACATGTTCGACATGTTCAACAACAGTTGAGACATTGAAAATAAATGAAATAAGTGAGAAGGCTGCATTTTTTTCAAGCTGTGATGAAAAGTGGAGGGAAGCAACTACATACACTTCCTCAGGCACCTGCACTGTGGTTGATGGATGCAGTGTGCATGACACTTGTGATGGATGACATAAAGGCATTATGTCAATGATGGTCCTCACAAGTACAGTTTACAAATGTGTGGGTATGTGTGTGCGTTCCCAGACGGACACAGTGACTCAGTCCAGCCTCCGCAGGTTGACATTACGCTGACAGAAGCAGCACACTGACATCCAGGTAGAGACAGACTGTCATAATAAATAAGCTGCACTCCATCTCTCTACATGTATCTCCATAACACACACACGGACACACACACACACACACACATACGCACATCACCACCCGTCCATCTGTGAGTGTTTAACACTCTGCCTCCACTAAAAAAAAACATGCACGAAGTCAGGCAGTCACAAGTTGGCACAGCGGTAAATCTGGGTTCCTGCCACCAATCTGACTTATGAAGAAGGAACAGTGCCAAAGTTTATTATTCATAACTGTGTGTGTGTGTGTGTGTGTGTGTGTGTGCTTCTAGATGTTTGTTTGTGTGTGTTTGCTTCATGACTCCTATGCCTTCCTTTTGCTTGTTTGCTCGTGTCTCCACAGCAAATTATTTCTCAGGCATGATTTGGTTTTGTGTACATTAGCAGTAAATTAAGTTTCTCACCGCAGTCCAGCAGGGGGGTGCTGCAACAATAGGCCAAAACAGGGTGACTGTTTTTTTTTACTGATTGTTCCACGTCAGCGCTGAAAATTTGACTTTGTAGATTTACTATTTATTATTCCAGATGTTTCTTTTCTGTCCTTGAATACTGGATTATATACTCGAGGCTTCTGTATCATTGCCTTTGTGCACTGACGAGCCTGTGATAGACTGCCGACCTGTCCAGGGTGCACCCTGCCTGACAGCAAGAGAGCTCCTTCATTTGATGCATTTTGTATTTGTATTCTGAATGTTCAAATCATAAAAGTAGAATGAAAACATACTGGGGAATCATTCCGATCAATATCATGTCGACTGAAATATAGTTTTGAAGGAATTTTTGTACATTATAAAATACTGTAGTGTAATACTGTAGTAAGTAAAATATGTTTTTCTCCCCTGTGGAGACTGCTGAGTGCTGCTTGTCTGTGCAGCACACACACACACACACACACACACACACACACACACACACACACACACACACACACACACACACACACA
>JBBMJY010000011.1:2156115-2183671 GCA_037833715.1 Toxotes lorentzi
ACACACACACACACACACACACACACACACACACACACACACACACACACACACACACACACACACACAAACACTCAAACCACATTTAGCAGCAATTAAAACTCTCCACTCAGGCTTGAAAATGGGAAGTGAGGAACCAAGGTTAAACGCCCACGTCAAACTTTTTTCGACAAGTTTTTAGGTATTTATCTATTTAACTGGAGGATAACTAAACATGAGCACAACTTCCTCTGGATTCTGTGAAGAGGGGAATCTTTACATGTTAGAAATTAACTTGAGCGTTCAGGTTTTAAATGAATCCAGGTTTAGATTGTGTTGTTTCAGCTTGTCAGCTTTTCTGGTTCTCCAGCGTATTAACATCAGGAATATCGACTAAAGTAAATAAAAACTGCTCTGCTCTTCTTTTTTCTCCGTCCTCGTCTCTGAAAATGTCGTCCATATGTCTCCTCACATCTTCAATCCTCTTTCTCCCACTTCTCTGCCTCCTCTTCCTCCCTCCTCCTCTTCCTTTTCTCCTCTGTACACTCTCTATCATACCTTTCTGTGTACACGTATGTGCATTGTATTATACTGTTTGTGTGTATGTGTACGGGTGTGTGTGCACGTGTGTGAGCTACTTGATTGGCTGAGTCGGGTTGATGCGGCGAGCCCTCTGTTCCGGCGACAGCTGCTCCCACTTAAAATGAAGACTCCAATCAAAACCTGAGAGAGAAAAACAACATACAGTCTATACATACACAGATTATTGTTTGTGGAGACAACACTGTGGCACGGCTTCGCTAAGTGAAGACAAAAGCTGTATGAGGAGGGAAGCAGCAGCAAAATGATGTAAAACAATACCATGCACTGGAGATACGAGAGATTTACACTTGTACAGATTGATTTTGTGACCTTTTAATGCTTTATTGTGAATATTCATAGTCTAATAACTACTGAAAACACACACTGATGTTACATTTTTTCTGACATTATAGAAGATTTGTAGCTAAACAAAGATAGTGACAAGCAAGGCAGAGGAATTTGTATATTAAGATCAATCAGTTAACTGATAACTGACAGGCCAAGGAGTTACTGCCACAGCACTCCCATCCCCCAACTATGTGTGTATGTCTGTACACTAAAAAATGTGTGTGAGTCTGTCTGTGTGCCTCCAGATGTGTGTGTATGTGTGTGTGTCTGGATCAATGAAAGTCCATCTTACACCCATCTTTTTTGTATTATGAGCGACGGTTTCATCTATAATTAAAATGTCCTCTGAGAGCCCAACTACCACTATCGATTCCTGTGTGTGTGTGTGTGTGTGTGTGTGTGTGTGTGTGTGTGTGTGTGTGTGTGTGTGGGTGGGTGTGGGTGGGGGGGGGTTACTATATTTGTAGGGTATAGGGTATCAAATATAGTGGGATCAGGTTTAGTTTATGGTAACAGCAGTTGTGATTGTTAAGGCTGGGGTAAGGGGAATGCATTATTATTATTAATTTAATTAATTAATTATGTCAATATCTGGTCCCTACGAATATGGTAGAAGGATGTGTGTGCCTGTGTATGCGTGTGTGTGTGTGAGAGAGAGAGAGAGAGGGAGTGCAGTGGACAGGGCTATTATCAATATATATATCAGCACTGATTGACAGACCGCTGTTACCAGAAGAAGAAGACTGGAAGACGACAGGATAATGGAAAGACAGAGGAACTATGAAGCTCCTCAGGGAGATTTGCTTGAGAACAAACTGAGGGATGACGGAGGGAGAGAAGTGGAGAACACAGTCGTGTATACGGTTACCAATTCATTCAGAAAGCCTGCGTCCTCCACTTTCTCCGCCCTTAGTGATTTGAGGGAGATCTTAAGGAGGACATCAGCCTCTGACATATTTAGGGAGAATGGACTGGCTGATATTTTTTTGCTTGCTTTCTGATTTAGTTATTTCTCTCCATAGAGCTGCAAAGCAGGACGCATCCAGGGTTCTGTAAGTAAAAGTCACATTCATTTGTGACATATACAATGACAAGTGACTGACATTCAGATCACTTCAAGGTTTGGATGGACACTGTATATAAAAACTACAGGGGAAAAGTCCAATAAAACGTGTGAGAAAGTGTATTTTGGCAAGAAACACCCAATTACCAAGTTTAAAATTCTGTTGGTTGCTCAGCTGACAGTGAGCAGAAGCTACAAATTACACTTTGTAGAGACCAGATAACACATTCAGCAATTTACAGGCACTAAATTTGAAATTGTCTTGGTTTAATTTTGGATAAATATGGCAACTATGGTGCAGTGTTTTGTTCCCACATGTCCAGAATTTGCATGTCCAGAAGCTGATTCACACCTCTGACTGATTTCTTTTCCATAGCAAATGGCAACTGATCCTCGTGTGTATTGTATTTCCAGCCATCTGCCAAACCAAACTGATGGAAGGGAAAACACAACTGCGATGAACCTGACGTTAACCTATAGTATTGTTATATTATCCAGGGGACTTGTGTTTCTAAGTTGAGGAAAAGGATTTTATCAAAAGAAAACTACAGGGCTATAAAATCAGCAGCTCCTCTCACTGAATAAATTTGTACTTTCCTCCCAGCTCAGTGCTGATGATTTTGAATGTCGGCACAGTTTAAAGTTGAGTTTCATAACATCAGGTGTAATCTCGGTGGGATTTGGGGGAGGGTGATAAATGATGCTCTTTCAGAATCACAGTGCATATTCAAAATTACCCAGATCCAGTTAGGACATTTTTCTGTTCATTTCGGTATCAAAGATAAAATCACATTCAAGGAAAAAGCTACTCGGGGTCCCTCAGGGATCCTGAAGGTCATACTTCAAATGTGTCAGGGTTCACAGCAAAGAGAACCCGGGGTTTCTCTCTGTCATCAAAGGACACCCCGAAGGTGCCTCAGAGCCATTTTTATTTTGTGTAGATGGAAGAAGGCATTTCCATACCTCCACGGAGATCAGCTGAAGCTGCCACGTAGGCAAAAGTGTCCATGTTGATGATGTCAATGACCGGGCTGACCACACGGGTTGGGTCCTGGGCAAAAAAAAACAAACACATTACTTATGGGTTCAGGCTATGAAAAAAAAATAAATGATATAAAGAGTGCCAAAGAAAAATGGACAAACTGGAAAAGAAAGAGAAAAGAAATCTTGAGGAAGAAAAATAAATTACAGAAAGAGAAAAGGAGAGACCGAAAAGGGGAATGTGTTCCTGCGCAGAGATCATCAAATTCCATTCCAATAAATGAGATTTTCAGGCGAGTGTGCATGAAACGGGCTGTATATTCCAAGGTCATTATATTGCACCACATTAAAAGGAATTTCAGTCATTCAACACCAATCATGCACACAGCACTTTTAGTGAGGTGAGAGTGACCTTTACCTCTGTTCACTTCCATTCTATTCCATTTTATTCACTTTACTGGCATTAATGTCAGACCACTGAGCCATGTGAACATAAGATATTCTGGAAAGTCCTCGAAATTAAAGCAGAATTCATGAGGAATATAATGAATACAGAATCAGTGCACGTAAACACACAAGGAACAAAATGCAGTAATTTAAGTAATTCAGGTTTTTCATTTCATTGGTATTGGGGTCATGCAGTGTAAGGAGGAAAGGTCTGAACTGATGTCTCAGGGACGGTAAGGTCCTGACCCCTCTCTGTGAAACAGCTGCAGGGGACATTAGATGTTCTGCTGTGAATTTTAAGGGGGTTTTTTTTTGCAAGAAAAAAGAAACAGAGACATAAGAAATTCTTTAGGGACACATGGTAATTTGTTTCCTGTTTTCATCCTGAACTCCCTTCAGTGCCTGACAGAGACTGGTAAGCCTTTGAAGTCAGGGTGACAGCAGGAGGCCAAACAGCTAGTAAGGGAGCTAGCTGGTGATCCCATTAATTAACATCATATTTGGGTCTGTTGTTTGCAGATGATGCACTTTTTTTCTAAGCAACAAGCAAACTGTTACACTGCTGATTCAACTCTTCAGTGAACATCATGTGCCTGTATGTGCTTCACAGAAAAAGACCTAACTATCCAGCTTCTGGCAGGTACAGTTTTAAACTTTGGAGAGGGCCAGTGAAGCTGTTTCCGCTTTCCTCCAGTTTTTCTGCTGAGGAAGGTTTAATACGTCCTGATTCGAGCTCTACACTACAGAGACATGTAACATATTTCATTTCAGTCTGGGAAAGAAATCAAACAAACAAGTGTGTATTTAATTCCTCATTATCTGAATAAATTACTGTTTGAAAGATCAAGCCACATCAAGGATGGTGAGAGATGACAAAAGTAAGTGACAGCTTGTTAAAACATTTAAGCAAATCACAAAAGTTTAATATCTGTGACTGGTCATTAAGACTGTAGTATTGTTTCCTTCAAGTCTAATTTGCAGATTCATAATGACTTAAACATCACACAGAGTGTTTAAGATGGGAAAATATCAAGTATTAGCAGAAAAAAATGCCCATGTCCCTCAACCCTGTTTAATCATCCATACGGCCATAAGACTCTTATGGATTTAGCTTAGTTATTGCCTCCTTAACCCTTCAATTGAGTCCTTAGCCCTTATAAAAGTGAGAACTGGCAAAATGTCTGTACTTGATTTCCCTCATATTTCTACCTTGATGGCACCATTTGCTCTTTACAAGGATAAAAGTATAACAACACACACACACACACACACACACACTCACACACACACACACACACTTGAGCTCCCTGTTAAATCATGGAGTGTCCCTCTATTAGTTTGGCCAAATGGCTGGATGCGTCTTCAGCCAGTGATATTACAGAGCAGGTGGAGCGGTTCTGGACCATTAGCTGCAGGGTCAGTGCAAGGGGACGCAGGCTGCATCCCTCTGCAGCTCCAGGCACATTACAAAGCACTGCGTCTGCTTTAATAGCTGTTAGGGTAATGACACTGTGCAGCACTCAGGGTGAAGCATTCGCGACATTACTGTTGTAATTGGATGAGTGTTATTTTCAAATCGCTTGGGAGCAATTTCTTAATTTCAGCCATTTCTTCGTTTTTCCACCTGATCTGAAATGAGAACATTTGATGACTAAGCAGATCACTCGTTATTCACTATTTATTGTTTTTTTTTTGGTCCTTTAATATTTTTTTATTTGTTCTGTTAAGTAACACATTTTATTACTCACAAAAAAATATAGCAAATGCAAATGCCAGACGCAGCCTGAGTGCTGAGAACAAGAAATGCACACACTTTAATGTGATGCATGTGGGTTGAGTCAGTGCTACAGAGAATCAATTGGCGTTAAGCACATTTATGTATATAAGAAAGCTGCATAATTTTGCTTTCAATCGTTATGACAACAAAATAACCATAAGATAGTTATTTGTCATTAATGAGGAAACAACGATTAGTTGACATCTAACAGCGACATATCCCCCTTAGCCACAGCAGAGCTGTCAAAGCCTCATGGAAATTGTAAAACATTGTCTGTTTCTTTGCTAAAATGACAATGTACCCTGCTACATGGTAGAATATGGACAGAAAGAAAATACGATGCTCGGTGAAAATAGAAAACTTCTATGGGAGAAGACAGTGGAATATGAAAGCAAGAGGAAGAGAAGTTAACCTGGAAGTTGGGCAGGACTTCAGCTCTCTATATCAATGAGACAGTCAATTATTTTGAGGGGAACTTTACATTGGTCTGGAGTTCTGCCTGTGTGTGTGTGTTTACCTGGATCAATACCTCATACATTTAAATCTAAATATGTGACTATAAAGTGACTGGACAGACAGAGACAAATGATTCTTCTGCACAGACACACACACACAAACCGTGAGTATGAATATGGATGATGTTGATATGGAGGCAGAAACAAATCAGGCTCTGCGGTGGGTTCACTTATCGATCGCTGCTCTATAGACGGAGATCAAAGGTCTTTAATATCAACAACAGCTGTTGAGTTTATGCATTGGCTGAGAAAATGGAGAGATGGGAAGAGAAAAGAGGACAGAAGGTGTAAGGAGAGGTGTTACATAGGGTGATGAAGGAGAAGAAAAGAAGGTGAGAGGAGGTGTAACGAGAGAGCTGAGGGGAGGAAAAATTGATGTAGAAGAGAGAGAGAATGGGTGAGGAAAGGAGGGGACTGGAGAAAAGAGGACAGAAGAAGAGGAGACAAGAAAGGTGGTTGAAGCAGAGAAAGGAGGAGAGAATCAGAGTGGAGGTGTATAGAAAAAGAGAAGAGAGAAGTGATGAGAAAAAGGAGGTGGCAGCAAGGGAGAAGGGTGAGAGGGAAAGAGCAAAGAGAGAGGGAGGAGAGCTGGAAGAGATGAGAGATAAAAAGATGAGGTGAAGAGAGAGCCATGATGAGAAAAGAGGAGAGGAAAGAAGAGATGGGAGGACAGAAAGAGGAGGTGTGAAGAGAGAAAAAAGAGCAAGAGGAGAGGGAAGGGGAGGTAAGGACAGAGGAGGAGGTGACAGAAAAAAAGAAGGCACTAAAAAGTGAGAAGAGGAGAGGACGAGGAGAACGGAGGAGAGGAGGTAAGAGGAGACAAAACAAGGGGACAGAAGAGGAGGAGGAAGGGGGAGGAGAGACAGAGGAGAGTAGGGGGGAGGAGTGGGGAGAGAAGGAGAGAGTGCAGCACTTATTTCTTAATGAGAGGCAATCAGACCGACAGCTATTTTCTCCCATGGCGCTATTTCACCTCAACCACTGGAGTCATCACACACACACACACACACACACACACACACACACACACACACACACACACACACACACCACAAAGACTTTTTGTAGTGCAGTGAAGTGCTCTGTATTTTTTTTTATGGCCTTGCTGACGTTATTGACACTCATGATCCCTTTTACATTCGAGATTAATGCTAACACACACACACACACACACACACACACACACACACACACACACACACACACACACTGTTTTAATCAGAGCACTGTTGTGTGGTCTACCTGTTTGATCCTCTGCAGGAGGGGGGGCAGCCAGTCCTTGTTCACCTCACAGTGGCTGTCCAGGAAGGTGAGGACCCTGGCCCTCGCAGTATCGGCCCCCCGCACTCTGGACCTGATCAGACCTGACGCACAAACACAAACACGCGTGAAACGATCTCATGTAGGCAAACAGCTCCACGACAATCCAACAAGAGATTCAACAGAAATGGTCTTATGATGGAGTCACAGTCAAATGCACTTCACTTACATTGTACTTTTCTAGTCTTATCGACCACTCAAAGCACTTTCATGCCACATTCATACATGTATATCCTATGTATGTATATATATATATATATATATATATATATATATATATATATATCTTTTCATACATGCTTGAATATCCAAACATACAGTTTCCACAGAGTACATGCACTTAGATCCAGCTGATATCGAACATACGGCCTCAGAGCCGTCGGAGCTGCTCTCTGCTGAATGGAAATCTTCCACTTTGCCAACTGAAATTGATTCTTTTCAAGACGGCAGATCGGATAAGACAGTATATATTCAACTTTCATCAGTTACACACACACACACTACTTCTTCCTCTTACAAATACACACACACTTTAATCCATACGGCCTCACAGCTGCAGGAGGACAGAATATTTGGGTGGGAATGGAACCCTGAACCTTGGCAGTGTTGGTGCCTTGCTCTGCTTATTGACATGTCCTATCTCCCTCTTCCTCCTCCTTCCTCACTCTCTCAGTCAGTCAGCAAAGGGGAAAATCAATGCAGGGCTCTTAGAGGCCCTGTCAGACATGGACACAACCTTTTAACAGGCCCATCACACTCTGCATTTGTGTGTGTGTGTTGTCTTAAGGTTTGTGTGTGTGTCCATTTTCAAGCGAAAGAGAGAGGGAGAGAGGGAGAGAGAGAGGGGGTGGGAGTGGAGGTTAGTGTCAGGGAGAGCAAATGCGTGGGTCGGCTGATTGCAGTTGTTTTGCAGAAAGAGACAGGGAGAGACAGAGTGTGTGTTTTTGTGTGTGTGTGTAAATGAGCCTGTTAGGGAGGTCTCCCTGATGGGGGCCAGTGTTCTCTTCTATTTGGACTAAATGGTCTAATCAATACTCCCTGACATGAAGACGTAGTGTGTGTGTGTGTGTGTGTGTGTGTGTGTGGGAGCATGTGTGCTCTTTACACAAGTGTGACCACATATGCAAGAGTGTGCAGTGCTGACTGTCTGTGTGTTGGCGTGGCAGCATGTGTGAGTCCATTGAGAGCGTGTGTGTCGGTGACATTGTACGAGGGGCCGTGAAGTTTCACGCGATGTGTTGGGCCGAGGCTCAGCCAATTAAAAATCCCATTTCATCCTCAATAAGGCTTTATTTTCTGGATGGATG
Source organism: Toxotes lorentzi (assembly GCA_037833715.1). Lineage (NCBI taxonomy): Eukaryota > Metazoa > Chordata > Actinopteri > Toxotidae > Toxotes > Toxotes lorentzi. The sequence continues at coordinate 2,164,435 of JBBMJY010000011.1, forward strand.
GACACACACACACACACACACATAAAACGGACCCACATACAAGAAGGCACACACAGATACACGAGCACACTCACAGAAGTTGACGCCCAGTTGACTCAGACACACACACACACACACACACACACACACACACACACACACACACACACACACACACTGCAGGACAGGCTGACTTTGTACATTGGGGAGTGTTAATTTACACTGATAACTTGATAACTATCTCCCCCTATCGCAGCTATGTGTGTATTGTTGAGGACCGACTGGGGTTTTAGACCTTAAAAGTGAGGACATTCTGCCTGGTCCTCACTCGACCCAAAAGGATTGTTGGAGGGTTCAGGTCAGGGTTTGCACACGGCTCTGAATGACCACCACTGAAGATGGCTAGGTGAAGAGGCAACCACACAAAGTGAATGTTTTTTCATGTTTATCCCAAAGCTGTAGGACTCTACTTCGTGGACGTACCGAGACTAAAGGAAAAATCTGATTGTCTGGATGGAAGTGAGAGAAAGGGGCTCTGTGCTGTCATAGAAACACACTGAGGCTAACCTTTGAACAGAAAATACACAAATTTACTGTCGATCTGAACGCAACACTTTGAATCAAAGTTTGAAGTCCTCAGAAGTATAAATGAACATGCATGCAAGTGTATGTCACCAAGAAGACGTACAGTATGAGCCTGGTGAGTTTTTATGGGCATTATAAAGAGAATCAAGTCAGAAGGCCTGAAGCCATAAACTATTAACTAGCCGAACTGATGAACCCTGTGTGTGTGTGTGTGTGTGTGTGTGTGTGTGTGTGTGTGTGTGTGTGTGTGTGTGTGTGTGAGAGAGAGAGAGAGAGATCAGCATGACTGTGCTATAATGAAACCCTTCAGTGACAGCATGTAGGACAAGTGTTCCTGTTGTTACAGAGAGAGAGAGAGAGGTGGGTGAGTGAGGAAGGCAGTGACTACAAAAGACAAGAAACAGAGCGAGCTAGAAAGACAACACATAAAATATAAAAAAGAGAGAATGTGTGAGACACGCAGAGACAAAGAAAGACAGATTTCACGGGAGCAAGACTGTGTTGACAGTGTTCAAAGGGCGCTGCTCTCACCGAGCCAACAACAAGCATGTTAGCAGTGTTTTCTGAGTGTTTTCCACTTTAGTGCACCCCAGAGATCGCTGTGATATTTGACCTCAGGTGGCACCAGATCACAGCAATGAGACGTCTGAAAATGTCTCTGTCTGTCTCTTTACACGAGGACTGTGCTGAGCTTAGTTTAGACTGAGAGCGTCATCGGAACCATCCACAGAGGACGATGCTCAACTGGAGGAGTTACTGTGAAGGTCTAAGTGAAGGTGTGTTCACACTCAGACTGTGGACCGCATTCGCAGTGACATCTTTAAACTCTGAAAGCCAAAGTTATAATCTGCAACGGTTTTAAAACTGTACACATTCACATTCACTCTGTAAGTAAATCCTACTTTTCAGGTGTGACACGCAGCTTTCAGAGGGAGAGCTTTCAAAGGGCCCTACCACGGGGCTATCATGTTTTTTAATGCCATGTAGCCTCTGACAATAATCATACTCCCAAAAATGATGAACATGATGGACATGTATGAAAAGGAGTCTCTTAACACCCACCTCTTTTCTGCTGGTGCTTCACCTTAAACCCATTTATTTATTCTTAATTGTCAAGACTTTTCTGGCAAATTTGGACATTTTCAGGGATTTACTTAAAATGTAAGGAACAACATATTTTTTATCTTTCAATCATAAACTTTGCTGTGCATTGTAACTGGATTGTAGCTCAGTGAGTCCTGAGCATTAAAAACCAGTTTCAGCTCCTGATCCTGTACATACAACCAGGATCATCTCCAAACCTTTTTCTGTCCCTTAAACACGCTCTTAGGTCCAAGAATGCTCATGACCCCATCACATTGTCAAGCTGTCATGTTAATTTGTGTATTGCATTCATTTGTATTCTATATTTAAGAGCATGGAGGCAGCTGCAAATGGATTATATGAAAAAATGATAAGCATAGCCATGATGCATGATTGTGTTAACCATTAAAATGAAGAACAACATCCATATTTAGTGTGATTGAGGCATTAAATCTCCACTGGTTGTCATTTGTGTTTTTGGCAAGTTATAAATTTTGCTGCTTTTACGCAGCTCTCTTACAAAGGAAGTCATCAAAATTTGAGGCTGCAGCCTTGCTTTTGAATTTGTGGTATGTTTGGTTCAGGCTCGTGGAAGACGTTTTCTCTTCAGTTCGATTTCTTTCACGACACTCTGCGACTCTCTGCCTCTCTGGGCTCTGTTTCAGTGGAAGCTCCTGTCACTTCAATTCACTTCAGGTCATTTCAGCTCTGCAGTTCCATATGTAGCCAGAGATGAATGAATCAATTTCACTTCACTGACTGTCTGTGAGTGAGCGTGTGTTTATATATGGAAATATTTAGGCAGAAGGATGAAAAGGCCAGAGGGTTTTCATCAACACCAGGTCAATTTATTCTGTAAACACACACTAAAAAAAACCTTTTTACACACACACACACACACACACACACACACACACACACACACACAGAAATGCATATAAAGGAAGTATGGATAATTAAACATGCAAATATACACACACATGCTGAAAATGCAAATGTAAATTCTCACACTGCCGTACATAAACATGTACAAACAAATTCACACCTACAGCACATGCACATTCAAAAGACGAGTGCAAACACACACACACACACACACACACACACACACACACACACACACACACACACTTTTGATGCCATACCTTCTCTCTTGTTGTTGCGAAGACATTTAACTTTGGGAAGTTTGGTGAGAAGCTGGCAGTCGCTTTCTGGAAAAACACAGCATAAAGTCAGAGAATAGAATAATATATAACAGAACACAATATGTGCTGTGTAATATATATCTTTATAATTTTTCTGAAACTCTGCAGGGAAATTGGCAGCTTGCTGAAAAGCTCTGCAGCAGAAGGACGACAATTCAAAGCTTTCAGTCTGACAACTCAGACATTTTGTATAGTTGCTGTTCAGCCGACTGCGTACTCCCCACTGAATTTGTGAGTTGTATTAATATATTATTTAAATATAACTGTCTGCTGTAATACATGTTCAAAATACACTCTGCTGGAAAGTGTCAAAATGAACAGAAGAAAAGGAGAAAGGGAAGAAAGAAAAACAGAACCGCTGGGAAATGAGTCATTTAGCGAAGTGAAATTAATATTTAATTCATGTTTTGGAACAACAATGACATTTGAAAATACTGCCTCTACTTACAATATCAAAACTGGATTCAGAACAACTCCCTTATTTTTGAAAAGTATAAGCTTGAACTGAGGTAATAATGAGAAAAATCAAGAAGAATTGAAACAAAGTAAATAAATGTGAGTACAATTTATATCAGAGATTTATGTTATAAATATATTATTCAGCTATTAAACATACAGGAAAATGATAGTTATGTTTTCATTAGGTTTATCATTATATGAATGAATGAATTATGTTTCCTAAACACAAAGGTTTAGACATTACAAATTACTACTTAATGATCATTTGATTCATATTTAATTCTTACTGAAGTCAAAAGGGAAAGAAATAGTGAGCAAACAGGTGCAAGAGCGCAACTAACTGTAGCTGCTTCTGCTGTCTCTACTGCTGCGTTATGAAAAGAACAAATATTTTTAAAAAAAGGCTTGGAGAAAAACGAAACCTTGTGTCACACTGCGTCAAAGTTAAGTGGCCCTGAATGACTGAAAACCTCCATCAACGGCCTTTGACCCAGAGGAGACGCCTGGTCGCTCTCCTCTCCAACTTCTCCTTTCAAGTTGGAAACCACTAACGCTTTGTGACAAAAAGAGAGAAAATACTTTGACCCCGACAGAAATGTCTTGATGCATTATGACGGTTAATCCTTCAAAAAAAGGATTTTTTTATTTGGGATTTAAAATGGCCCCAGACGTTCATGGCAAGGTTTCAGCCATTTTTTACTACAATATGCATTTTAGTTTGGTGTTACACGTGACACAGACTATCTGTGAAACTCCACAACAGACAAACATTTAATGAACCTGAAAACATATGGAAGAAACATGCTAAATTCCTTTACTTCTAAATGATAATGCAGGAGGCTTCTGAGGAGAAACTTCTGCTTGCAGGCAGCAGCAGCAGCAGCGAGCATGCAGAGCTCTGCATTGTTGTATTCTGACTAAACATTATTAAATGACACGCTGCTGTGTGGGAGGAAAGGAAATGAAGTTTCTGAACAGTTTTTCCTCTGTGGCTCCGTAGATCAGACATTCAGTGATTGAAGTGTACATAACAGTGTTGTATAACACATAACACTGTTTATCCCGTTGTTGTCTTTCATTGTTTACCTGCATGTACCAGTTTCTGCTGCTTATTACATCTCCCTGCTGCTGGTTCCTCATCTGTCTTGATCCGTTCTTCTTGGTGTAAATCTGGACTCTTTAACCTTCATCACTCAGATTTCACTTCTGATGTGCATACAGAGCCATCTGTCCTGTCTGGCTGTCAGGTTGACTCAGCAGGTGTCACTGATCGTAGCATGTTAGACAGAGAGTGGAGAACCCTCAGCAGGTAGTATCCAGCCTCCAGTTGCAGAGTGCACGTTTTGCAGCGTTGGTTTTTCTTTACTGTCGATACTGTTGATGGTGTTGATGTTTCCTCCTCCCTGCTGTGAGGGATTTTTTTAGTTTCTTTTCGTTCCTAGCTAATGTCCGTGTCTCATGTGAAGCTTCTGTTGCTTTCTCTGTTGTTTCCTTGAAAACATTTCAACCATGACTTAAAGTTACTCCGATGAGTTTGCCTGCAACACTTGAGCAACCCTGAACACAGATGAATAAACTTTGTGTCAGTAAACTCAGACAAAGCTCAAATCAAATCAGACTGTCAGGTGTTTTTGGTCCCCCTTCTCCTGAAGCCGCTGTCTCAAGGTTCTTCTGTCGTTTCTGTTGCATGTTTATGTTTTTCTCATCACTGCTGTACTTTGGCTATAAAAATCAAAGTGCCGACACTTTGTTTTTGGTTGTACCAAGGTGACTTGGTACAACACCTGTATTCACTGTTTTAAGGTAAATCTAAACTATTTTCTCTGATATATTTAGTCCATTTCACCTTCACTTTGAGTCTCTCAGGAGACAGAGTGAACACAGCTGCTGGCGAGACACTATTCATACAGCTCGCCTGTGTCCTCTTTGACCCAGAATGGAGGTCTTTTTTCATCTCCATTGTGATTCTGAAACTGTGGACCCAGCTGCTTTGGACACATTCCTCCCTCTGACCTGTTCTGTAGGTCTCATCTCTGTTATCTCTGACCTGGAAGAGACCAGGAATGTGTGTGTGTGTGTGTGTGTGTGTGTGTGTGTGTGTGTGTGTGTGTGTGTGTGTGTGTGTGTATCCAGCTGCAGCTCACCGTCGTCGCTGAAGTCGTCCACCAGAATGATCTCATGGATGAGATGAACTGGAGTTCGGTTTAAAACGCTGGAGAGAAAGAAAGAGACAAAATAAAATATTAGTCTCAAATATGCATGAACATAAGTACACAGCCAAAAAAATACATGTGCAACAGACAAAAAGAGTAAATGCCAACCTACACACATACACACACACACACACTCTCAGGTGCTTATGAATCCATTATGTACGCGCTGCATGCCATATGAAACAACATAATGAAAACGTCTGACGTTATGAAAATGTATGACGTGTCGCCTCTAAAAAACTATTTCATTAAAGAGGAAGATTGAAACATAAAAAATTCATAACTTTTACTGGAAGAAAATGAGAAAATGTGTTTTGTTCTTGGTGGGTTTCTGCTCTATTTTATTTCATTATTCCTACTCCTCAGTAACCTCTGTGTTCATCATCCCCTCTGGATAAAGCTGTGGAAGGAGAGAAGGAGAGAGGAGGAGGAGGAGGAGGAGTGAATGTAGGAAGGGAAGTGGAGGAAAGAGAGAGGAGAGAAAAGAGAGCAAGGGAATCAGGACAGAGAAGGAGGAAGAGAGGGAGGGAAAGAAGAAAGATGGAAAGAACAAAAAAGAAAGGAGAAAGGGAAGAGAAGGAGGGCATGATGAAAGATAAACATTAAACAAGAAAGGGGAGAAGGAAGCAGGAGCATATTTACAGAGGATCAATGAAAGAAAGTGAAGGAGGACATGGAAGAAGGGAGGAGGAGGCATACAAAGAGGGGTGAAGAAGAAAAGAGAGAAGGATGCAGAGAGGAAGCCAAAGTGAAAAGGAGGAGATGCAGAGAGAAAGAAGGCGTAAAAGGCAAGGATGGAGAAAACAAAGAAAAGAGAGAATGAGGAAGGAAAGGTGAGAGTGAACTGATGAGGAGGAGGAAGAAAGGACGGAGACAGAGAACAGGAAAAGGGCTAAAGGGAAAAGATGGAGGAGGAGAAGAAAGAAGGGAATGAAGAAATGAAGAGAGAGAATGAACAGGGGAAGAGGTTCACACAAAGGGGGAAGAACAAAGTTGGGGGGTAAGGAAAGAAGAGAAAACTCAAGGAACGTCAATGGCAGCATGAGAAAGAAAGAAAAGTTTGAGGAAAAAATGGATAGAAGAGAAATCTGCCTGATAAAATGAAAGAGAGAATGAGAGAGAGCAAAAAAGAGGGGGTTAGAAAAGTAAAGTGGGGTAAGAGAGAACAAACAAAGAAGGACAGAAATGATGAGCAAGTGAACTGAACAGAATATAGGGGAAGGAAAGAAGACACTGAGAAGGAAGGAAAGGATGCATGGGGCAGTGAAGGAAGGACACTGGTTGATTGAGACAGGACCAAAGAAGGAGGTGTAGGGACACAGATGGATGGAATTTGAGGGAAATGAAAGTGAGGAGGGGAGCGAGGGATGGAGGAAGACGAGGAGCAGAGGTTGATAATGCAGGAGGAGGAGGTGCGGAGTAAACCTATGAGTCTCTGAGGTACTGGACCCCATCAGGAGGAGTGATGGATGAACGGAGGGAGGGGAGGTGAAGCAAGATGAAAGAGTGAGGGATAATACAGGAGGGAAGAGAGAGAGAGAGAGAGAGAGAGATGGCAGGCTGGTAAGGGAGACAAATAACCCTGATTGTAAGTCTCTCTCTCTCTCTGTGGAGTCGAGCACCGATCAGGGGAGATGGATGAACAGATTGATGGATGAGATGGAGGGAAGGAGGGAGGAGAGAGGTGGAGGTGGAGGAAAGCTGTGAGGCAAGCAAATAAATGAAAGGACAGAAAGAGGGGCTGAAAATGGGGGAGGAGGGCTAAAGGAGAGAGGAATGAGGTGAATGAGCAGAAAGAGAACAGTATTTATCTCATTCATCAGTTCACATTAAATTATCAACTATGAATCTATATATGTCTGTCTTTATCTATCTATCTATCTATCTATCTATCTATCTATCTATCTATCTATCTATCTATCTCTATCTATCTATCTATCTATCTATCTATCTATCTATCTGTGTTACAGTGAGGCAGATAGACATGGATGGATGGACACAATCTCTTTTCTTTCTTTATTCATTCTCTCTCCACCTCCTCTCCTATTCACCACTTTTCTCTCTCCGACACACACACACACACACACACACACAGGAGTTCCCATTCTCTGGTTCACAGGCCACTAGCTATGAGGCTTAACCTCCCCTCAGGCGTGCTGAGGGAGAAGCTATCTTCAGCTCACAGAAAATATTATCACCGCTGACAATACTGCAGTCGGCTGCCACAGAATAGCAGCTCTATATCTGCGGCGCTCAACATTCTATATATCAATTTTAGGGGGAATTTTTGGAAAAATTTTCATTACCTGCAGCTGCCATTTGGAGAGCACTTTCATCCAAAGTGCCATGAGAGCGTGCATTTTTACAGTTGCATGTGTGGCCCCGGCGGGAATTTAACCCCACTCACTGGCAGTGATAATGCCGATGCTAAATGGGTGCTGCTGTACGACTGTCAGGGTGAGGGGTTCAATTCCCACAGGAGACACCCGCCTCCGCTCACAGCACGGTGAGGCAATTTGAATAAAAGGGATATGAGCTGCTACCAAAACGCATAGTTCTTCAAAGAACAAAACAAAAACAGATCATCTCCTGAGCAGCAGCTTGGAAAAGTGACTGAACTACGCCATCGTACCAGGCACGGTGAATTTCTCTCTGTTCAATGAATGTCTGAGAAGTTTGATTGATTTTGTCTCCTGTCGATAGCTAAGACTGGCGGCCGGTCCAGCACGTATCCCACTTCTTGCCAAGTGCGTGTTGGGACAGGATCCAGGCCCACACAGCCCTGAATGGGATAAGCAGTTTAGAGGATGGACAGATGGATAGATAGTCAATTAGCTCACTAACTATGGTAACAGGCTTGCTAAATGTGAAACAGGTGTGGACTGGACTCAAGTAGCAGATTTTAGAAATTGTAGACGTGCAGGTCAGTGCTGTATTCCTTCATCAAGGTCGGATGAAGTAGTTTTTATGGGATTCTGAAGGAACAGTTGAAACTTTATAGCTTTAGTTATCACTATTGGTCTGTGTTTTCTGTGTCAACAGCTAATTTACTAAACATTAAAGTTGGCTTAGGATTGTCTTGCCTTTCTGCTGCAAAGTATTTATGGATCTATTTCCACACAAGCCTGAGCTCGACATATATTCTGCTCAGTTATTTACAGTAAAAACTCACCGCAACTCTCTCCTTGTTTTACTCCTGTTGTAAATCAAATGCAGAATTGTTTTTCACTAACTCTATTCCCCACAGGTGAGAAGTCAAATTAATTTCTACTGTTCGTGCCGTATTAAACTTTGCTCAGGGCACTATTTTGTTCTTTTCTATCCTCTCTAAAGCCCTCTACCTTCCTCTGTTCGTACCTCAGCTCGCTTCCCTCCCTCTCTCTGCCTGATTGGTTCGCTGACAGCCAGTTCTTCCAACCTCAACCATACTGGAGTAATTCATTACGCCTCTCTCTCCACCTCTGCATCCACTGCTTTTTCCATTAATCCACATCCCGGCATCTTTCACCAGCCTTTTTCTCCATCAAGACCACTGACAACACTTCAGTGCAAAAATTAGATGAACATTATTTGAAATAAATAAATAAAACTCTTCAAAAAAGTTAAATTTAAATAATTTCATTCTGAATGACCGTCAGGATGAGATCATTTTAAAAACATGTAGCAGTGAAACATTATCCCTTAAAAAACACAGATTAAGCTTTTTTAAATTACACGCTGCAGCTTTTTCATTGCATCTTAAATCCTGCTCTGACAGAAAGCCTTTCCCAGCAGATCCACAGAAACTGTTATGGGAAAGAAATCCTGATTCAGCCACTCGATACGTTCTGTTCTGTCTACCAGTGATGCATTGTGCTGTATATCTGCTCCCAGTAAATACTGTCTCATCACGGCTGATCTACAGTGTCTTACATCTACATTTAACCGTCTGTCTGGGATCAAAAATCTATTTTGTCCACATTAAATAGTCTCATCACTGCTAATCTACAATAATCTATATCAGTGTTCACTAATTACAGTCTGATGACTGATTATTTAGTAGATGCTGTATGTATAAGCTCATCAGTGATAATCTCACGCCTCAAACAAGCACTGCACAGTATCTGGGTGGAATGAACAGTCTTATCACTGATGATCTGTCTTGCTACATATCAGCATCCTGTAAATACTGTCTACTCTTGACAAACATAGTCTAATCACAGCTGAAGTTGGATGATAAATGCATGTGCCCGCTGAATGCTGTTTAATCAGGAATGTTAGTGCTGATGACAGATAAAACAGGATGGATTTCTGGAGGACTACACATGTTTTTGGGATTTGAGCTCCACTGGCCAAAATCTGTACAGTACAATATGTTTGCTTCAAAAGCAGAGGACAAATGTAACGACAGAGATAGAAACAGAAGAAGAGAACTACACAATGGTGTCTAAGGCCTTTATACATGAGTGAAATTGCAGTAGAAAGTAAAGACTATAAATCTGCCTGATGACCTCTTCCTAATGAAACCTGAGTGATCAGTTGTAGAGGAAGTGATCCGGACACTTTACTGAGCGTTTTAGAACCGGGATCATTGAATCAGAAAGTGCTGAGCTGGTGCTGATCTAGAAGTGGCATTTCTACACTCCCAGTGACTGCTGGCTGCTGAGCAGCGCAGGATGGCTGGTTGGCTGGATTATAGACTGATTAGACTTAATTAGATGGCTAACTGAGAAGAATCCAGTCTCTCCTCAGACGTCGCTCTGGACCGATTTCATTACCTTCCAAAGAAAACGAAAACTGTTAACAACGAGGTCTGTGCAACAAATAATTAGGATATTGTTTTCAGAGAGAGACTTTTCTGTTCTGTTCCTCAGGTGTCTTTTTTTTTAAGTAGTAGATGACAAAAGTCTTGACAGCAGATACCTCAAACCAAAATTACCTACATGGTGAGATACCACAAGGAATAACTGGGAAAACATGTGTTTTTGTGATTTAGAACTGTGATCGTAGGAAGAAACAGAGTAAACTGCACCTTGGTGGCTCCACATGGCAGCAGCTGATAACTGTAACCACATTTAAAAGGAGCGTGGCTATTATTATTTATACACATTATTTGTGCTGTAGGTGTAAGGCCACTGGAACTCAGCATCAATGAAAAGAATAATGTCTGAAATTTCAATACAAATGTATTGAAATGGGCAACATTTTAGACCCAGTCAGTCCCACAAACATATACAATACCAACAGGCTCATAGGTTAAAGTAATAAAATCTCAAAAGAACTAAAAATTCAAAAAGAATGAGGAAAACTCCATCAATAGCACACCAGCCCCAAACAGTGGGAGTACAGAGACAATAATACTCCAAATTTATCCAATCAAAAATTAACAAAAATCTCTCAAATATATAAACATATCAAAATAATTGCTCTACATTATCCAGGACTAATATCATCAAAGAGATCGTACAAGTCATGGTCGTTAAAAATAACCATCAATTAATATTTAATTAGTAATAAAAAAGGAAATTAAAAAAACGGTCAGTCTGCAAAACAGCTAAGCTGACAGTATGATGTGTCCTTGATTGAAAATATATTGTCACTCTAAGGTCTTTGCTGGTTAATTGGAAATGGAAAATGAATGTGGATCTCGTTCGGCCTTGTCCTTTTTACTGCTTGTTTTTTTTACTTGCACTGCAAAACACGGCACAACAGAAGCTTCAAACACACTGACAAAAATTTGAAAAATGTATATTCTGCTAAAAAAAAAAATCGTTTTACCAGACTCTACATAAATCTTGCTTTTTTGTAATAATTTTAATGTACGTGGTAAAAACTAATAGTGCATGAAGGTTGTTGGTCACTGTATAACAGTGTTTATGCGTGAATGTACTCACAGTGCCCTAACATGGAGAGAAAAATTAATCAGCTGGTTAATGAATGCATGTAAACAAAAACAAATGGTAAGCGCAGGGTGGATATCAAAGCGAACATCATACTCAAATATTTAATTAACCATTTTCTACAGTCAATTAACATTCAACATGTTTTCAGTGGTTTGACTCCAGATGATATTGAAGTAAAATGAGGTTAAAACAAGATAATGAACAGGGAAATGCATTAGACTTTTTTAATATTTCTCCATTTGTATCATCCTGTGCTGCCACTGTATTTGTGCTGTAAATCCTTGTTGGATGAGTTGTTTTATCTGTCATGCGTTTTGGCACTAATGAGACAAAATTCTTAACAGAGCAGCTTTGATCTCACATTATTTGTCACATTGGAGGAGATCTCTCTTTCCCTATCCCTTTTCCCATGATGCTCCTGTGGCTCCTCTATAATAATGGAACCTTTGCAGCTAAGGCGGCTGTTTTACATGAACACGCACACACACACACCCACGCACACACACACCCACACACACAGAGCCACACACTCAACTCACAAAAAACCAAACATGTCCCAAAAAGCTCCACATCTCTTTTCTCTCTTGTTCTCTTTCTTTCTCTCTCTCTCCGCCTGCTTATCGCTCGCCCGGTGGAGACAGAGAAAATGAGATCAATTTTCGAATCAGAGCTTGATTAAATATCGACAAGGCCGGGCTCTCCCTCAGAAAGCAACTCTTTGATCACGAGATGAAAAGCTTTCAAAGTGCTCGTCATTGTCTCAGAAATGAAACTTATTAAAGTTCGGCCTGCGTAACGTCGAGCCCCAGAGCTCGCAAAGCTCCAAAATTATACCCTTTTATAATGTAATTTTCAGCATTTAATACGCTTTCAGTGTTTTCAGAGTCTCTGGAGCAAAGCATGATTGCAAAATCGTAAAAAGAAAACTTATCTAGGTATTATCTGGCTATTCAAGTTTTTTTTTTCCTACTTGAAAACTGGCGCTTGAAATTAGATTGCAATATTTTGCTGTCTTCGACTGAATATCTTTCAAAGCCTCTGAGAGAAAGTTTCATAACACTGAATATCTTGTGTAAACTTTTCGGCTCCGATCCAGTGAAGATTGGAGAATAAGCAGATTGACATTTTTCAGAAGTACTCACCCAGAAAGAGTGATGATGGAGGCTTTTCCTCCGATTATCACAGTCTCACGCATTCACATTTAGCTGCCACTAACACCCTCTGCTGTTAAACTCTGCTGCAGGTTTAATGCCTTGCTCGAGGGCAAGCAGCTTTCTTTGCTTGGGACAGTTTTAAAAGCTTGTTTTGTGATGCACACCTAAAATATAAATATTAATATTTATGATTAAATCTCACAACAGTCATCTTACTGTTAATAATACAGTTTGACACTAACATTACACACAATCTGTAGCTAATGGGCCAAAACCTGCAAAAGTACTGGATGGTCCATTAAATATCCTTGAACTAGGCACCAACACTTCCAGATGAAGAACTCTGACCTATGACCTCTGACCTCTCTGTGAAATCATCAAGCAAAAAGAAAAGTTTAGACATGTTTACCTGTTTCACACCAAAGATGAAACACTGTGTGAAATACACACACAGGGTGGAAGCAGCTTGATTGAAAACTTTGTTTCCACAATCATCCACCGCCCTGAAAAATCAGTTGCATGTGCAAATTTAAGAACTCCAAAAAAAAGTTGCTCTACAAACAAGCTGTAGCTGTAGTACTCATTAAGTCACCACTTTCTCTCTTTTGGCTCCTTCTGTTGTTGTTGTTGTCGTCAGCTGCCTCCTTTGGGATTTAGAGATTAAAACAAAACCAGTAAATGTCAAGTGATCTCTCATAGCACAATCAACTTTCCTCAACTTTAGCAAAGGGCTTCACTCTGCCTGTGAAGACGCCGTGAAGCACCGTGAACCTGCTGCTCCTTCATGCTAAAGTGAAACAGGAAATAGTAGCATGGTAAAAATAAATATTAAGATAAATGGGAAAGCTGTTACAATCAGTTCCACACTTTTTTTTTCTTCATCTTTGGAGCTTCTTTTGCTGATGAGAGCAACTGTCAATCAAACAGTACATATTCTTGAATGTGTTGATTCGTTTTTCTGTAGGTGGAGCTAATGGATGTGTTAAGCTGAATACAGTGCAGTGAGTCAGCCCTACTGCCGATTTGTCCCAGTGCCCCAAAAAGCCTTTTACCTAATGGATCATTATCATAAAACACATATATGTTGACTGCTGACAGGTCACCTCCAATGGCAAACAAGATCAATTATTAATCTTTGTGTTAGAAATGTTTAATCCATGAAGACTTATATTTGGACAGCTTTCTCAGAGCCTGGGAAAGCTCCTTTTATGTGGCTTATTTCATGTAAAAGTAGAGTCTGTAGTCCAAAGCACAGGATCATGGACTGCACAGCAAAAAGAAAAAAGCAAAAGGAACAAACCTTTGCTGGCGAATGAAATGAATAAGCAGCTTTGAGAAAATACGAGGCTTATCCATCATTTGGTTAGTTGATCTTAGCACAAAGCCTGGGAACAAGGGGAAACAGCCAGCCTGCTTCTGTCCAAAGGTAACAGAATCCACCCACCTGCACCTGGAGAGCCGGACTTTGTGCTAACCTGGCTAGGTTCATATTTACTATACAGACATGAGATTGGTATCGACCTTCTAACTCAGCAAGAGAGAGAAGCAGATTGAACTGTCGAACTATTCCTTCAATCCATCTTGGAAATTGGCAGAAATGTTTTCTTTCTCTGCTCATCACGGTGACTGTCGCTGCTTATGCTAATGAGTATGTATAATATAATGCATGTGTGACAGAGCCTCTCACACTTAGAGCAGCTGTCACACAGTCAAAGTTCACAACTGCAGACGGAAAATCTTGGTTTGGTTTACTTTTTGTTTTATCAATCAGCATTTAAGGGCAATAAAACACACACATTAATGTAAAAATTAAAATGTTATGAATTATTAATACCATAAAACCTTTTAAATGGAAGATATATTCACCGTAAAATGTTTTCATGTCAAATAAAAATATTTGGAGCAGCAAAGAAACTTTAGAGGATCCTGGTGAGAGCCACTGTTCCAAATTCACAAACTAAAAATAAAAGGCAGCTAAACTACTTCCAGCTCCAAGTCACCACAGGCAAGCGCACACAGACACACACACACACACACACACACACACACACACACACACACACACACACACACACACACACACACACACAACACACACATATATATACAGAGAAAGCCAGAGCCAAAGGGAGCAGAGGGGCCCAGGGAGACAGATTGTCTTTTAATTGGTTGAAAACTGCAGAGCTTTGAGAAGGGCTGAAGGGGAGGACACACACACACATGCACGCACACACACACACACACACACACACACAGAAAGAAAATAAAATACACACGTTCACACATGCACACAAAACACACAATGTCCTCTGTGATAGTCAGAAGACATAGCGGTCCCTGCTGACTGACTGGTATAATGAGCTGAACTCAGGCCAAAACCTGGAGGTGTCTGTGTGTGTGTATGTGTCTGTTTTTATTGTATGTGTGTGCAGCAACCTGCTGATATCATCAGACTGAAAGACAGAGCGATGGTTCAGAGACTGAGGGTCGGGAGAGTTTAAATGTGTGTGTGAGAAGGTTTTGTTCTGCTGCACCATCACCGTATCACTGCAGCTGAATGTTTCTTTGCTCACCAGCCAACATCTACACAAAAGTCTGACCAGTACAGGTTTATGAATTCATTAATTAAAGCTCTTGATAGCAAATACTCTGCCAGAATTCACCGTTTTCTTACAGGCACATATCAGACCTGGCTGTACATCACTTCATTTTGGCACAACTTTAATAAACCACATTTACAAAATAAAAGCTGGATATGTAACAAAACACCATTATAACACCAGTTTTACCAGTGAACCGTACTGTCTAAAAAAGTCTCAGGTTGTGAGAGGTGTGCTTACAAATGTGTATGTGTGTTACCTCCTGATGGTGCGCAGCAGGGTGGATCTGGCCTCGTTGTGGAAGGTGATGATGATGGAAGTTGGAGAAAGATCAGAGTCGTAGTGAAGAGTGGTGCACCTGGACAGAGAGGAGAGACCACGACGTGAGTGTAAATATTCACAACAAAAAACGTTCTTCGTCTGATAAAAAGTTCTGTCGTTTTTCTCTACAGACTGTGGGATGTCAGTTGAGTCAATGAGCAAATTTTTCAAACGTAAATAACAAAAGCTTTTTCGAAGATAAATCATCCAAAAATAAAAAGGCCTGAAGGATCTGCCGGATTCACAATGAAGAACGATTTCACACATTTTATCATCTCGTTTAACAACAGCTTTCAAAATGAGCAGATTTCTGACTGAAAACAGGCGGTGGAAGTTGTGAATTTATGAATGAGAAACAGGACAAAAAGAACAAAAATGAACTGCGACGTGTGTGTTCAACATGTTTGTCACAGGCTGGTAGTTATGATGCGCCAACACCATACTGTCACATTCAAAATACAATCTTGACAGAGGAATTATGTTGATTTATCTGATGAAATTTCAGTTCTGTCTTTTACTTTACTTCTGTTTTCAATTGTCCTCTCACACACGGTGCACACACACACACACACACACACACATACAGTGACCAAGTGATCAGACCAGACCTATAGAAGATGAATTATAAATGACCAGTCAGAGGCTCATTAAAATACACCACATAATAGTGTGTGTGTGTGTGTGTGTGTGTGTGTGTGTGTGCGCACGCGTGTGTGTGTGTGTGTGCTGCCCTCACTGGGTTAGCAGCCTCTCCTTCTAAAAGAGCAGACACACACACAGTATAATGAGAAGACTGGCCTTTACCTATCAGATTGATGGATTGGTGACATTTTCAAACAGAAACATTCTGCTTCCTCTGTTCTGGCCTTCATTTTTAAAAACCTCACCTTTCTCAGATGTGTGTGTGTGTGTGTGTGTGTGTGTGTGTGTGTGTGTGTGTGTGTGTGTGTGTGTGTGTGTGTCTGTATAAAACTTCACCATCAGTCTGCTAAGGTGTGGTTTTGGTCTGTTTACCGTACCTACCTCCATAATATATCTTTATTTGTTTATTGAGGGAAGACTTCATTGATTTTCCCATTTTCTCACACTTAGCCACTTGTTATATTGTAAAAAAGCAAAAGTAAAAATACTAAATGTCATATATAGAAGCTATTTATACAAATGAGCAAATATGAAATCGTTCATAAGACGAGGGATCAAACACTATTATATTCTGCCATTCAAAAACATTAACGACTAATTAATACAACAAATTACAGCTTACTAAAAGCGTTTGGATGTAATGCTTTAATTTTGGCCTCTTACAGCTGAATTTCAGGGCATTAGTTTTGAACTTGATAGGTGTTTTTTTATAGGTGTTTTGTTATATTTCACACGTGTAATCTGAAGCAGGATTTTCTTTGTCTGTGATTCCTAAAATTCCCTAAAAATAACACAATTTTTACAACATCACTGACAAAACCTATCAATCCTAACCCCTGCACGTTTCCCAGCTTGCCACCAAGGAAGGTTGGAAAGCGCCTCTCTGATGCTGTCCCACTTTGTAGTTTAGAAAGATAAGATATATATATTTTCACAGAGAAATCTTGGCTTGTGTAGGTCAGAGGCAAGAAAACATATCTACTTTGCAAGCATGTGAAATAAGACGGCACCAAAAACATGTCGACTGGCTGTGATCTGGGAGGGAATTTGGTATCGGAGGACATCAACAGAATGTCGAGTAAAAAGACAGAATCTCTGTGAAGTTTGGTCACTTCACTTTATCTGTGTAACCCAAACTCATAACTCAGAAAACATGACTTCCTTCAGCGTTTCATATATTTTGTTGTTCTCCACCATCAGTTAAATTGGAGTATGTGTAATAAATGCGCATCACATCATAAACAAAATAGCTTTATGGTGCCATATATCCCACATTTTGTGGTTTAAGCTCTGATTGTCCCATCAAGGTGTCCTTGAGCCAAACATTGAACTTGCTCCTGTTATTCGCTGTGGGGTTAGAACACAAGCGTCGCTCCTAATTTGTTGTATTAACAGGTCGGCACGCAGCATCAGTCAGCGCACACGAGCACCCGGCTGTGAAATAATACTACCAGCACCTCATTAACTCACAATTTGATTTTTTTAGTTTAGCGGCACAATGATTAAGTGGGGAAACAATATCACTAAAGGACGTAAGAATTTAGAAACAAGTGTACGATTCCCACTTTCATTGTTGTAAAATGTGCATTTACAGATACACACACACTTTCTGCTGAGGTTTCATCATCACTTTGCATTCGGTCCTTCTTCTCCTCTTCCATTGTCTCCCCCTCTCTTATAGTGAGAATAGGAATATTCACTGTATATATTGTCATATCATATCCCATCATGCCTCTCTCTGCTTCCTCCATCCCTCTATCTCCCTGACTCCATCTCTGGTTTTCCTGCTGTTAATTTATTCAGCAGCTCTACCAGAGAGGAACGATAAGAAGATAAAGACGAGCCGCTACTATGAGAGTGTGTGTGTGTGTGTGTGTGTGTGTGTGTGTGAGTGTGTGTGTGTGTGTGTCAGAAAGCGAGAGAGAGAGAAGGACGAACAAGGCTGAGAGACACAGTGACAGACAGGCAGAGAGAGAGAGCACAGAAAGAGATGTACAGATAAAAGTTGTGCTGACAGATGACTGATGTTGAAGCTGATATGAACAAGCTTCCACACTCCCCAAGCGAGTGTCTGTGTGTCTGCTGGTGTGTGCGTGTGTGTGTTAACTTCCTGATGCGTCAAAGCTCAAGAGAAAACACACACGGAGAAGGAAACGTGAAGAAATGGAAGAGAGGGAGGAAAGACACATGAAAAAGAGGAGACAGTGAGAAGGAAACAGAGAAGGGACATTAATGATCAGCAAGGAAAGAAGAAGAGGAGGCAAATAAAGTTACAGAAGAGAAAAAACGAAGTGAAAAACCAGAGAAGAGGAGGGTTTAAGAAAGCAAAAAGGTTAGAGTTGAGATGTGACGAGAATACGAGTAAAGAGGAAGGAAAGCAGGAGAATAAAAGGAGGTGAGACGGTAAGACAGGAAAGAAGGAGAGACTAGGAAAGGAGATATGGAGGGAAAAGAAAAGAAACAGAACGATGAAAGGACATGGTGCTAAAAGAAACAAGAAGCCAGGATGAGAAAAAGCAGAAGAAAAGAGGAAGTGATGTGAGATAAAAAGCAAACCAGGCAGAGTAAAAGAGAGTAGGGAAGAAGATGAGGAGAAGAAGAAAGATAAGAGAACTGTGAAGAAACTAATTCTGAACTGAGTTCAGATTTCGTAACTCAAAGGTACAACTGCTAAGCACAGACACATTTATTTCATTCACTGAAAATAAAAACAGAAACAGTTAAGCACAAAACCAGACCCTCATCACCCCCTGATGTACAAAGGACTTCTCATGAAGCCGAGGAAACAAGACGAAGTGAAGAGAAGAGCAAAGAGCAAACAAGAAGGGAGGAGACAAGGGGAGAGGAGAGAAAACAGGCAAAGCAGGAAGACAGAGAAAAACGGAGGTTAAAAAGTGCAGAAGGTTAAAGAGAGGGTGGAAAGAAAGGATCTATAGGAGACAAAGAGAAAAAGCAGGAGACGAGCTGAGTGTGTTCTGTAGATTTCTGTCCAGATGGTGCAAAAATCATTCATATTTGATGAGCCATTTGAGGACTGGATCCTGTGTGTGTGTGTGTGTGTGTGTGTGTGTGTGTGTGTGTGTGTGTGTGTGTGTGTGTGTGTGTGTGTGTGTG
>JBBMJY010000011.1:2183750-2195359 GCA_037833715.1 Toxotes lorentzi
CACACACACACACACACACACACACACACACACACACACACACACACACACACACACACACACACACAGTCCCTCTCTGCGGGCGGTTGCAGCCGACCTGTCAAAGTGTGTGTTCGTGCTGCAAAAAACTAATGGCCACTGATGTAGCCCTGAGATACTGTCAGACCTGTTCACACACACAAACACACGCACACACACACCCACACACACAATACAAACCTGCAGCCTCTGATTAACACCTCTGACACTCTCCTCTCTCTCTGTCCTTTACTTGTTCTGCCTCTTGGCTTTTTTCTATTCTCTTTTCCCTCCATTTCTCTCTTTCCTCTCAGCGCCCTGCTTTGCCCTCTCTGTCTCTCCGTCCCACCGTCTTCTCTTGTTTTGTCTGTCCAGGTCTGTCTCACTCTTGGCTGAAAAGTCACCACCATAAAGACATAAAGACTTAGACTTACTTTGATTGAGTGGTGATTTAAAGCTCGGTTCCAACTTTAGAACTAAATGCTTCACCTCTGTAAAGTCGACAGATTTGTGCCCCAGCGGAAACTTGACCTGTGGCACGAAAACCTTTTCAACTCTCTTTATGCTTTATGTCTTAGAAACACCTGTGCCCGTTACACCTGTGGCTAACAGGATGCTGGTTACTCTCCTTGTATTCAATATCCATAAATAACTGCATTATTCTACAGTATGTGAGGAAAGATGAACCTCACATGCAAAAGAAGAAAACTGAGAAGAGCTTATGCTCTTAGCTCTTTTCATAAAAAAGGCGACTCGGAAAAGTATCAAGTGTACTTTTTCAGTGTGATATTCTTAAGAATATACATGTGCAACGGGAAGTATAATATCATTTTGTTTTTACTCAGGGGGCATGATATGGAACAATGTCAGTTTAATCTGAGCAAAGTAGCAGCACGCCTGTTGAAGTAAGATATTTTGGTAAGCTTTTCACCTCTGGCCTGTCTTTCTCTTCCCATTATCTCTGTCTCGCTTCTATTCAGGTGTTCACAGAGGAGAAGATGGCCTAGTTTTGGCTGGTTGGGCAACATCCATTTACATATTTATACACACACACACACACACACACACACACACACACACACACACACACACACACACAGCACTGGTGAATGAGGGGGCAAGGGATTTCTCTTCTCCTGATCGCAAGAAAGAAAAGAAAAGAAAAAAGAAGCAGCCAGGGACAGTCGATAATGCCTCATTTCTTCTGTTACTGAAAAATTCCATTAGGAAAATTTCCAAGTCAATGACTCCTATGAATGAATAGTTCTAATGAATAGTTTCAGTAGATTCAACTATTTTAATTGAAGCAGGTTTAATCCCCAAAAGGAGTGAAGGAGTGTACAGACTGTACTTTGAAAAAGAAAAACTGACCAGGTTGTGGCCTGATATTGTGAGTACACCATGTAACCATGATAAAATAACACAACCTTCCTCTTACAAATGAAAAGTTGAATTCAAGCAAGACAATGCATCATTAATGAATTCAGTGCTTTTACAACTGCAGCGTTACACTGACTTCTGAGGGCTGATCTTAGCAAACTTCATATATATTCCTGTGTAACTGACATTACTGAGTCGTTTTGGTGTCTTTATGTCTCTTCTCTACATGTGCTACTGTCAGTATTTCTCATTAATGCATAATTGACACTTGTGTCAGCAGGGACCACTGTTCAGCCAGACATAATCACACCATAACCATACAAGTGGTTTACTGTTTGTGTTTGAAAAGCACTTAGAAATGAAACTTAGGTGTGACGACTGGTTCATTCACAGGTTCCTAAAATATACAGCTAACAAACCAGCAGGATTCAAACTGGAACCTCCTTAGGGATGTAATAATGTGATATGGAAATACTCAAATCCAAAAAGTTCCAAAAGTTCCAGACGACTGATGCTGATCAATCAAAATCAAAACCAACATACATTTAGATCTAATTTAGCGTCACATCTTTAAAGGGGAGTAGTACGCTTCATGACCATTTCCCCACAACTGTCCTGCTGTGTTATCAGAGCAGTAAAATATTCCCTCTCATCTGAGCTAAATTGGACACATTAACAGATTTGACTGCAGAGTCTGAACTGATCCATTTAAAGGGATTTCACCAGCAGATACCACCCTCTGGTCCTGTTTCTCCAAAAGTGTCACAATTTTTTATGTCTTTGTTTAAATAACGATTTTCAAATACAAATAAAGGTGAGAATTTAAATGTTAAGTGTACATTGTACAGGGACTCAATCACACATTAAATAAAACCCTCCAAATCTTGTCTTTGTGTTGGAAAGTACAACTTCCATCATGGTCTTTTTTTAGCTTTGTTTTGAAAGCACGCCACAGAACAACTAAATTTAGGGGAGGAGGGGGCGAGGTTGTCACACATACTGCTAATCCTGGCAAGGGAGAGCATCTTCCAAAGTAACTCCAACACCCACCATCACATTATAAGGAGCACTGTCACCCGGGAGAGCTCGTTTTCGCCTCTCCGACAGGCTAACCTGAGAAACACAAAGATCCCTGTGGCAAGAAAGCTAAAGATGGATTAAACAGAAGACACGTGATGGCTTCAGAGCCGAGCAACAGTTAGGTCAGGCTAGTTGTTATTGTTGGAGTTGGGAAAGGGGAAGAGGGTGTCAGAGATGAACAAAGGCAGAGATTTTTTAATACGACAGAACAAGAGGATGCTTTTTTTTTTTTTTTAAAGAAAAACATTATTATTTTAACAACTGCCGGGGCTCCTCTGGTTCCTTGTTAGTGCTGCTGCGATCCCCCAGCGGAGCGGAGAGACTCGTGTTTTCCAGAGTTTTCTGACTGTTTGAAAAACATGAGGCTGGAACTGCTGGAAGAGACGCTTCACCCCCGTGCTGCTTATATATTCATGCAACTCTGACTGCCTCTGACTGTGTGTGTGTGTGCAGCAGTCTGTGTTCATGAATAGGTGTTTGTGCGTCTGTGGAAACATTCTGCGTGATTTTTAGTTTGTGTATATCCTCCTGTACGAAAACACGTTCTGTGTGCGTTTCCATGTGTTTTAATGGGTGCAGAATGTGTATGTGTGTATAGGTGAATGTAATGGAGACTCTTTTAATTATCACAACATGAAACCAGATGAAATTATGTATTGTATGTGACAAGCTATACAAAAGTATCATCATCCATTTAATCAGATGACGACACTCGCCCACCTCTTGCAGGAAGTAGGGATCTACTTCACTGTGCTTCTTTCCTTCTGTTACGTATTGTTATGCAAGTGAAAGTCTTTGAAGAAACTTTGCAGACAGACAGCACACATGAGTGCGTAACTGTGTCAGGAGAGTCAAAAAAGCCCATGAGGACGTTCTGCACTGGGATTTTGGGCACAGAGATGCAACCGGTCCAGAGCAGAGCCGAGCTGCTGCATCAGAGTCAAATCTGTCATAGTAATATGGAGACATACATTTCAATGTACTAAAACTACTGCAACTGCTGATAACTAGCATTAAAACAAATTGTTCTAAAACTAGTTCCACTACTATATAACTACTGATACTACTGCCTTTACACTTCCTGTGCTATTGCTATTTCTATTACCACTAGTACTATTTCTAGTGGTAACCACTACTATAGGCTCCAGCTCCCCTGCGACCCTGACGGATCAAGCAGTATAGAAAATGGATGGATGGACTACCACTGCTAGTAATGATACCATTAAAAATAACACTCCTTCTGTCTGTCTCTCTGTCTGTTCATCTCCCTCCTTCCATCCTGTCATGTCAGAGCAGAGAGAAACCCTGATCTGAACTCAGACAAGGCTTTGAACAATAAGGCAGATGAAAGATCTGTCACTGAGAATGACAGAAAGAAGGAGGGAGAGAGGAGTCTTTCTGTGCTCTCTCTCTCTGTGTTTCACACCCTCGTCTCTATTTATGTCTCTCTATCAGCTGAACGGACTTCAGAGAGAGAGAGAGAGAGATTTAGGGAGTTGGAGAGAGAGAGAGAGGAAGTGGTGTTAGAGTGGGAGGAGGGAGAGGAAGAGTGAGGATGACAGCAAAGGGGAGATGAGAAAATGAAAGACAAAAAGAGGAATAGGAAGAGAAAAGAAAAAAGAAGACAGAAAGGGGAGAGCAACAAACTAAAATAGATTTTTTAAATGAGGGGTAGAGAGGCAGAAGAAATGATAGAAAACCAGAAAAAAAAAGAAATGTGACAAAAAAAAATCAAAGGCAAAAACATCAGACAGTGAAACAAAAGGGACAACAACTGAGTCCTTTTGAGGATGTCATTTTGTAATCACAGCTTTTAATACCTCCCTAGGACAAAGATTATTGCTGGATGTTTGGTTTGTGTTTGTCATCTCAATGCATTGTTCACTGCAAAACACGGTCTCTGCTGAATCAGAGAGTAAATGCACATTTACTGAATGTGAAAAAGTTGATCAAGGGGCAACAGAAATCCTTATCAATATTAAAAACTATACACCTTTATGTTTAAGCTAATAAAGAATTTCTGAACTCATAGTTTTCTTGTCTCACCAGCATATTTCTGGGCCAATAAAACACTGCAGTTCAGAGAGGCTACAAGACATCTGTACGGTCTGTGTTTGGGGAAAAACACATGTGAAAGGTGACAGTTTTTAGGTGATTTCAACGTGCCAGATGGAGCTTGACGTGGAGCCTGTGCACTCTTTTACGCAGAGGAGTGAAAAAAGGTGAAAGTGAATTTAGAGAAGTGAGCCGAGGAGACTCAGGTATTATAGGTTGTGTTTTCTGCAGAGAGAGAGAGAGCTACCCAACCTGTAAAGAGCAGGGAGGCTGCTTATTGTTTATGCTGCATATGGTAATGCACACATTCCGCTACAGCAGAAGACTCTAAGCATCACATCTGTCAACATGTCGCCTTGCAGTTCTAGTTGTTAGTGCTGAGTTGAGCAGATTTAAGAGTAAACATGAACTGGGAGTGCAGTCATACTGAGATGAACTTAGTCCCTGTTTTCAGAGTCAGGAAGCAGAGGTGGTCGTCCATATTTACAGCCAGTAATAAAAACAAAGTGTTTTCTATTTTGCAGAAAAACTGCAGAAAACCACGACAGCATTAAGTTGCATGCACAGTGTTACCTTGTTCTCGTCCTGTACTGTATAAACAGCTGTTGAAAGCTGTCTTACTGACATTTTGCTGTTGTTGCTGTGTCAGCATCAGCCTCAGACGCCGTTCTGACAGGATGACTCACATAACTTCAGTGAAAACATATCTGGAGAGACTAAACAAATATGGAATTATTTCACCTTTATGAGAGAGAAAGAATGGCATCAAGGACGATGAATACTTGTTGTAGAACTAATCTAAAAATAAATGGAAGAATCTGTATTTCCATTTTCTCGAGAACCGCTCATCCAATCGACATCAAACTTTGAAGGGTGTATTGCTGAGGACCCAAGGAAGTGCAGTGTCAAGTGTGAAGTTGTTTGGATGATGCTCTTAAGAAAGCTGCAAGCTGGATTATCACAGGCCAAGCAATCAGCCCCTTCAGACTGCACATGTTGAACAGGCACAGCACAAGTCGAAATAATCTCATGAAAACTTTCCCAACACGACTAGTCTGATGTGTTTCTTATCTTTTACCAAATAAACAGGAACAGCATCTCCATCGTTAAGCTCAGAGAAGGGACAGAAACCCTCAGCAACATGTTTTAGATTTTCAGAGAGGCTGATTAAAGAAGCGAGAAAACCCAGTGAGTCAAGGAAGCTAGTGGAAAAGATCCGAGGCCAAATGTGCCACTTTCAGTGTTTCACCATATTTTTATTACTGCATCCAGATAGAATAATAAAAAGCATTATATCTTATAGTTTTTCACCTCATATGTTTGCAGCTAATGATTTTATACCACCTTCCACAGCAGATAGCATGGCAGCCTGTCACCCACTTGCTCACATTACAGTGTGTGGGAGACAGACTCAGTTAGCATCCATATATTCTATTACCCTGTGTGTTTGTGTGTTTGTGTCAGTCCTGACATAGCTGCAACTCCCAAGTCAGTCTGCTTCACACAGGCAGGAAACCATCACTCACTCTGTAGCCCCAGGTCAGACAAACATGCACACACACACACACACACGTACACACACACACACAGTTACAGTGTAGTAGATGAATGTTGGGAGGCAGGCAGTGGGAGAGGTTTTCCACATGGAGGATTCTGTACAATGGATCTGTGGTCACTCTCCATCACACATACACACACACACACACACAAATGCATGAGGAGCTACACACAGAGTATATCGACGCAAAAAAATTGTGTGTGGGTTCTGCTGGGTGATGAATGAAGCAATATTTCAGTGTAAACCAGCATTCAACCACAGATGGTGGTATAGAGAAATGCTTATACATTACACACACACACACACACACACAAAAACTCTTCCTCACTGTCTCTCTCTCACACAGACTCGCACATGCACGCACACACACACACACGCACACACACACACCCTGCTGTGAAAACCCCATCTGTCAGAGTGTGACAGGGTCTGCAGCACACAAGTATCACCTGTCTTATTACACACACACAAATATGCAAGGACACTTTAATGCACATCTATATGCAAACACACACATAGAAAACATGCACACACACAGACAGACACATTCATTAAACTCTGCAGAGACTGTTGTGTTGTTTCATTGTGTTAGGCAAAAGCCCGGAGGGCAACAATCTCAGTGCCAGGCAAGCATTAGCTGCATCACACACACACACACACACACACACACACACACACACACACACACACACACACACACATATACACAGAGAGAGAGAGAGAGACTGAAACACACAGACAAACAGGATCAGATACACACTCTTACATTTACCCTCACTCAAATGCATATGAGGACATTAACAGACACCTACAACTACACATTCACACACACGTGCACGGAAACACACTTTCAGCTTAGCAGTTTGTGTGATGCCAGGTTGCCTGCAGGTCTAGTAGCAAGGGCCTCTCCTGCCCTAGTTGTTTTCTATCCAAACCTCTCACACTCAGAAACACATACACACACACACACACAGAAAACTGAGGGGTGGGATGAGCAGACCCAGAAGCACAAACAACTACTTTAAACATCAGGATGTTCTATCAAATATTTATGTAAATTAATCTCAGTACAATTAATTTTTGATAACACACTGAGCAGCAATACCAACAAACATCCATCGACGCTCCTAAACCCCTTCTCACACAGAATCCTGCACCTGAACTCTAACCCTGGATGTCCCCGAAGAAGGATCATTACGCTTAAAGCACCACAAAGAGCGCAGTCCTGTTAAATCTTTTAAATTCACTGTAAGAATCAGCGAATGAATCAAAACCTAACAAACACGAACCAGCACAAATATGGACTCATCTGAGCCTGAGGACTGAGCCTTTTACAGTGAGGAATCTATCAGAAGGATTCAATTATTGGCAAGTGTCATATTTACAGGATAAAACTCAAGTAAATTACAACTTGAGTGTCTTTTTTTTTTGTAGTTTTTTGCTCTTTCAGTAATGGTGACATTGTGCTCACCTGGTTAATTACTGAGATTTGGGAACAAGGTGAAATCACTAAAAAGAGGACAGGTCAAGAAACACAAGCAGCGAGGCAATCAGGCTGATTACTTATTTGGAGGAGAAAACAAAGATGAAGGACAAAGTTATTCCACAAACTATCCATTGTCTGTTGCACTTGTGGTTTTGTCTCCAAATGAAAGGGTTTGGATCAGAAATTCCCAGTGTCTTTTGTACTGTAGACAGTTTTTATGGACATTGTTACCTCGCATCTACTTTAGTTCAGAACCAGTAAACTGTTGTAGAGGGACTGACAGGGATTGATGTGGAAAGATGTTGTACAGAGAGAAGGTGGCAAGTTCAGTGTAATTACTGGCAAAAAAAAACCCAGAGGGTTACAAAATAATTATTCATTGTTTTCTCACAGCCCAGTAGCAAATGTTCTGTGCTCCTCTGGGAAACACTGGTTTAGATAATCTGGTTAGACTTGTTTGTTGAGTTCCTGTCTGATCATGTCACCTTACTGTGTCACCATGTTCCCAGATTTCAGCAATTATTCCAGTGAATAATATGTTATCATTACCAGCAGAAATACTCCAAAAATAAGAGTCAGAGTGTAGTAAAATGAGACTTTCCTTTGCTTCCCATATTTTCCACCCTTATTTGTGTACTTGTTGTTGTACCATTTTCCTCCTAGATGAGCTTTTATATCATTTGGGTCTGTTTTTCATTTTGATCTCTCGCAGGGAGAAACCCTTAGGGACGCTTTTTGATTCATCTGCACTGTTTGTACATGATATCCTTTAATCTATCTACTTTCAAGCAGAAATGCATGTTACAAGCCCTGTTTTATAGAAAAGAGGGCTGAGACTGGTATAAAAACTAGTCCAGGGGATTGTTAATGTGCTTTCCTTCAGTCCAGTTCTGGTATTTACTGGCCTGATTCTGTAGTATGGAAGGCAAGGTGGAAAATCAACACCAACCAAACATTGCCAAATTTGGTCCAACTACTTTGGCAGGTGATGATTCATAGTCTGTCTTTTCTTTATTCCTCTTGGTGCATCACAGTCTCCTCCATGCTGCTGTAGCTGCTGCCTTGCTCAAGAACACCTCGAGTAGTATTTATCAAAGTAACAGAAGACATTTTGTTCCCCTCCAATACTTTTTTTCAGTTTCCAGCAACTCTATTTCGAAAATTCAACTTAAACTGACAGGTGAGTCCAGGGAGAAAAATGACAAGTCACAGCGTAGCTCATGACCCTGGGGTTTAGTTTTTAAGTTTTTTTATTTTATTTTTGAGTCATTTAGCCTTGAAGCTGTCAAACTATTTCAGGGACAAACAGTAGTTCAAACACACCAACCAATTCTCCTCGGCTTCTCTTGTTAAGACTAAAGTCAAGGCCTGATTTAAACCCTCATCTAATTATTTTTAAATAAGTTTTCCTTTCAAGTGTCACATTATAATAATTCACTTTTTTTGCCATGATTTGGTCACTGAATGCCAACTGAACTTGGACGCTCTATATGGCTTTACACTGCTTGACATTCACACAGTTTTGCACACTGAACCTCAGGGGTACAACCAATCCATTAATGATGCTGGTTGAGTGCCTTGCTCAAGGTTACTGCAGGATAGGACGGCGGCTGTGGTTCATTTTTCCTTCCCAGCGTGTCATATCCAATAAGGCAGGAGATGCCTTAAAAATAAACTTCAGCTAATTAAAACAACAGGGCTGCTGAGTTATTTTTGAGGCGCGATGGAGGGAAAGGCTCTCGCGGGGACCTGAGGTACCTGAGTGGCACTGCTGATGATTTGTTAAGAAAAAAAATTGCCACAAGTTACTCTACGTTTGAAGTCAAACTAATTTCATCTCCTGGGAAACGCAAGTTAATCTGACCCAGTTTGGTTGAAACATGCCAGTGAGTGATGATACGTTGTGAAAACCAATTAAAAAACATGAACTAAAAAACAATTTTCATTTCAAATGCTCATGAGTGTCACATTGTAATAATAATTTAGAAATAATATTTAGCTTTAATTTGTCAAGGGAACATCCACTGAGCTTTACTCTTTATCATAAAAGCTGTGATTCATTTTCACTCAGCTACACACTTCTACCCCCGAGTGCTGCTGCACTGCTGTTGACATTAATACCTCCAGCTGGGCTGCAGAGGCTGTAGTGCGTTGCTCAAGGGCATTCCTACAGTAGTTTTTACAGTAATCCCTCACTATCAATATGCACACACACACACACACACACACACACACACACACACACACACACACGGTGTATGCTGTGTAAAACAGCATTTTCTAATATTTATTGGATCTCCCATCTGTGATTCAGGTCTCGTCTAGTGATGCCTTGAGGCTGAATGTTGCAGGAAGTGATGCTGAAAAAGAGTTGTGTTTCTCCCTCTGGCCCTCTCCTCCCCTCATCAGTTTTACACACACACACACACACACACAAAACCTCCAGTGCTACACTTGTGAGGACGGTGTATTGATTGCAACCACATTTTTGTTCCCAGGTGGCAGGTGAGTCCTCAATTCGTGATTTACAGTACATAACAGGACACACACACACACACTCACATATACAAGGACATACACTTAATTTAAATCCATGAAATTAAATTTCCATAAGGATGAATAATTCCACATAATCAACATTGCTAAAGGAAATGTAAGGACAGGAATTCACATGGGCAAAGGCGCATGCGCCCACACACACACACACACACACAGAGTTAGCTGCAGGCTGAGAGACGAGGTGGTGTGTTTTGATGAGGGTCACAGTCTGATCAGACCACAGAGATAAAAGTAGAGCATCCCTACACTGATCCATGACTAACTCTATAACTTCTCTGGAAAACCTGAATCTAATGAAAGTTAATGATATTTTCAGCCTTAAACCTGCTGGGTTCTTTATATTTACTGATCATCTTTAGATGTTTAATACAATTCCTTGAATTCATAATGAATAACCATGATGTCTTCTTTTTACATTCATTTGGCAGACACCTTTTATTCACCATCATCGTGTGGATTAGCTTATGGCCAAACCATATCCGAAATATGGCTGACCCACTTTACCACCTGAGCTGCAGCTCTTTTCTGTAGAAACCTACAAAAAATAACCCAAAATGACAAAACCAAAAAGTATAAAATTTGAATTCCCCCTCTGAAACAAAAAAAATCCTTTCTCATGGCTGACACTGTTGTTTATCATAATGAGACACTCAGCCGCTGTGATTTCTGCCTGTCAACACTCAGAATTTTTTTTTTTTTCACGTTTTCAAACGTGATGTTGAGCATCTTAGCGTGCTTAAAACTTATGGTTAGTGTGGCTCAGCTGTACTTTCAGCTTAATGCTAACGTAGCATGTTAGCATGCAACGTGTAAACATGCTTACATGGTAAGTTGGGCTTAACGTTAAGGCACAGCTGAGCTCACAGCTGAAGCTGACAAAAAAATAAAACAGCCTAATCTTAGCTTGGCTTCATTGCTTGATTAAAAATATATATAAGATAAAAGGTACTTAAAGATGAATGGATCAAAATAAAATGGACATAGAAAGTGCCTCTGTTCAGTCTGTACTGCACACCATGGCACCACCACTTTGTGAAGAGCTGCCTCTTGTGACAGTGAAAGAGGAACACCACTTTTGACCACTTTCAGCTGATCCCTGCTGGTTTTTCAAAGCATTTTCTCAACAAGTGACACGATCAGTTGAATGGAGAGAGTATTTTGAACCTGCAGTTCAGACTGGTAATGGTGGTTTGTGTGTGTGTACATGTGAATGCATGCACGTGTTTGTGAATGTATTTGTAACTACCTCTACGTGTGCCTCTGTATTGTATGTGCAGTGTGTGTATGGTATGTGTGTATCTGTGCATGTGTGTGTGCTGTTTGTATTTTGTATTGTTTTGCAGATATTCAAGTGCATGTGTGTTATCTCAAATCTAATACTATTTTGGTCACGGTGCTTCTTCTCACACACACACACACACACACACACACACACACACACACACACACACACACACACACACACACACACAC
>JBBMJY010000011.1:2201772-2214424 GCA_037833715.1 Toxotes lorentzi
TATATATATATATATATATATATATATATAAAATCACTGCTGTGTTATATGTCCCCCACATTATGTTTAAGTCCAGTCCTTGGTGTAATGGTGTATTACTGCAGGTACAGAAAATGTGCACTCAGCTGCAGCAGAGCGATTCTTCCATGTATTCACTCATTAACACAATGAGTCTTTTGCTCATGGTTAAATAAGACAGCAGACCGTTTATTTCAACATCCAGCAAACACACTTAAACTGCTGCAGTTAATGGGAACAGAGGAGAACAAGTGGAAACAGGAAATGTTAGCTGAACTCGGGTGAAATATTGTTCTAATGCACCTCCCGCCGTGAAAATTTAATTTCCATTTAGACATGAGTAGAGTCAAAACTAATCTAATTTAATCTGCCCTCTCCTCTCACTTCCCCTGCCGTCTCTTCTCATTGCCACTGCTGTCTCTTCAGCTCCTCTCCATCCTTTCATATCCTCCTCTCCTCTCCTTTTATCTTCTTTCAACTCTTCACCTCTCTCCCCTGCTTTCATCTCTCTCCCGTCTTCCCTATTCCTTTCCTTTCCTTCCCTTCCCTTCCTTTCCTTTCCTCGTCTTTGCCATCATTTCCACTCCTATTTTTACCTCAACAGGGATATATTAATGAGGTAGAGATTTTTATATAGAGTGAGACAGAGGGAGGAAGCGAGACAGATAAAAACAGGGCGAGTGAGAGAGATAAGAGAGATGGAGAATGAGACAGGGTGGGTGAGAGAGGTAGGAAATGGAGGCAGTTAGAGAGAGAGAGGGAGAGGTGGCCGTTGGGTTTTTATAATTGGCTGTCTGTGATTCAGAGAGGGTGAGTACAGTATCCCACTGCCTGTGCACACACACACACGCACGCATTCAAAGAGATCGCATTTCCTCCTCTCGCCTCCCTTAACATGACATGAAACCAGCTTCTGAAGCCTCGGGGCTCTGAACATTTAAATTATCTCCTATCTCCTTGGCTCACTGTGGTCTAAAGATCACAGATTCGGCTTCACAGCAGCAGCACCGACTGTCATTTCTTTCTGATTCACCTAATTAGTGTTGCTAACGACTTCTCTGTTCGATGTCCCTGTTTGAACCTGCGAATTAACCCACACGTGGACATCGTGAGTAGGGTTAGTCTTATTGATGGAGCAGTAGCATCACTGTTGGCTGCACGCAGCGCATCTTTACTGTTTTTAACTGTGTGTATTGACAGATAAGGGAGAGTTTCATTAATACAATAACTTCCCATTAACACCATAACAATTTTCAACTAATAATGTAATAAAATGTAATGTAATATTGTCCCACTTATGCAATAAAGATTACAATAATTGTAATAACTTTTTTCCTCGTCAGATTATTATTAATACATGTTATATTTTCCCAACATGGGCTGACATTTTTCATTTTTCTTTGTTGATCAAAAAACTTCCTACTTGTTACTGAGAAACAACATGGTCATTATTCACAGGACAAGAGACAAACATCTGATCCATGTTGTCTTAAACGTTAAGCCTGAAAGCGCAATGGTTAGTTCCATTCATATGAAGGTTTTTTTAAACCAAAGAACTAAGGTCCAGACACATCATATCAGTGGAATACATGCTGTACTTTGTTTAGGTGAACTACAGTCTAACCTGGGATTAACTGTTCTTTTTCTCTCTCGTCGTGTGTGTGTGTGTGTGTGTGTGTGTGTGTGTGTGTGTGTGTGTGTGTGTGTGTGTGTGTGTGTCAGAGTTAAACTGACATACAAGAAAAAGTGGCTACACCTGCAGCTCTACAGGAAGAAACTGAGAGAGTGAGACAGATTAGTAGAAAGTGAGCAGCAAAAAAAAAAAAAACCTGTGCTGCTCTTTAATGAAACCTACATACATCAGACTCGGTCTACTAGGTAGCTGCTTCTTAATATTCCCAAGGTTTCCACAGAGGTAAGTAAAACTGGCTTTTCTTAAAATGGACCCTGGGCGCTGGAAGAAAGCAGCTACAAGGCCTAATTAAACAAGACACACTGCCTTCTGTTCAGGACTTTAAGAACCATATTAAAGTCCCTTTTACAGGATGTTTGTGTCATTAACAGACAACACTCTCCTCTTTCCTTTTGCATATTCAGCTAAGATAGTTACTGATGATACTGCAGCCCTAATCTGGTCTGTCTTGCAATAAAAATATTGCATCTCCTGGAACTTTCTTGTGAAGTCAAGGTGAAACAAGAGAAATTGATAAAACAGGGAGAAACATAAACAACTTAAAAGTCAGTGAGAGAGGGTGAACGTATACTATCATGACTGAAAGTTGGTGTTGTTTAGTCAGGGTGGAGTTGCTGCAGCTCTGTGGTCACACAGACATGTAGAGATGCTGTATAGACATTTAGCCCAGCTGTCTCTGTGGGTGGAGTACATACTGTGGTCATTGTGAGCTATAATAGAACTGACCAGCCCCAACAAGCATGCTGCTTCTGGACAATGTACAGTTTTCACATTTGTACAAAGTTATCTGTTATCATTAGGAGGATTAATGTTTTATAGAAACCTTCCTTTGAAGACAGAAAATAGTTTTTAACAGTAACACAGAATATAATGTTTTGGACTTCCAGTCTTTCCTTTCAACAATAGACCGGAGTGACTCGGTGGACCTCACGTGATAAAGGGGTGTACCTCATGACTCATGTGGTACATTCACTCAAAATAAACACAGCCTGTGTTTCACCCAGATTTACTGTTCAATTTGAAAGGGTTATCTGTAGATACCACTGAAACGTAATGACTCACCATGCTGTGAAGCTAGATGAGCCTTCAGAACTGGCATCCGCATTACAACCAGAGTTCTCATTAATAATTTACACTGCAGCCTCCACAATCCTTGACCCAGAGGAGGAAGAAAAAGAAACTAAAAGATGCTGAGATACTGATTCACACGGGACTCATAAGAAGACTGTGGTGTTTGGGGAAATATGGTCAGTAATTTGTGGTGGAATTTTTAATTTCCAGATTAGGGCCATGGCCGATATGCATGCACTAAAAACACAAACAGCCAGTACAGTTCTTAGAAATTACCAAAGGACTCCAAGAATAACTAGTCCCATATGAATAAGGGTTTCATTTGGAAGAAGATGACCTCACCTGCTTTACAGGTTCACGTAGAAAAAGTGAAAAAGTTCAATGCTGATGCTGTAGGCACAAAGGCAGAACCACCAGCATGAGCGATTTGGCTGCAGTCTGAATAAAATCAGGTAATCCTTGACACCAAAACTGCATGAGAGGGAGCCCCGACCATACAATTCCCCTACAGCAAGTCACCTAGATTGGAAACTGGAAAACAAAGGTTGTGCATCCAATGAAATGCCATTTTACAGAGTCACGCCTCTCAGCGTGCACTGTCACAACATCTGAGCCTTTTCCCTTTTTACACTTTCAGATTTTCTCACTCTGCTGTAGCTTGGTAAATTCATTTCTTTGGTGAATTGTTGACAAGGACATGCTATAAATGGATTGCAGCAGAGGCAGCAGGCATCAGCCAGTTCTGTCCTGTACGCGTGTTTTTGGGGATTTGATTTTCAGATACAACAGCAGAACCTCATGGTTCACCAACAGACCCGAGCTTTCCTGGAAACTGAAGACTGAGGACGAGCTCACAGTCAAAAGAGTTTACAGTTTTCATTTGTCATGTGTTACAGGCATTGATTTATGTCTTGTGACTGTATGTTTATGTGTCAGGTCAATGTATATAAAGCACCACACAAATCTGTGCTCTCCTCATAGATATAATGACCTGAACAAAAAGCTAACCAATACTAACATCATAATATTCATATATGCAACAACACCGTCCTGCATGTCTGCATGTGTGTTCAGTCTGTCTGTTTACCTCCCACCGTCTCACCGCTCTCTGTCTGCATTTGAAACTAAACTCTGGCTCACAGCAATCTCTGTAATTGATCCCCACACCGGAATAAATGACAGTGATTTTCCTTTTCACATCTACATTGTATTCATCCCTGCAGCATTCAGCATGCCCCCAAGCATGCAGCATAATGTGATCGCAGACACACACACATATGCACTGAGCTGAGGAATAATATCTTCCTGTCCTGAGGACGAGATATTGATTGTTGCGCGCCAAGCACAGAGTTTCAATTTACACATTTAGACGTTGACGGCAGCCGTGTTGGCCATTTGGCTGTCGTTAGCGGCAAAATGCTCATAACTTACAGCATAAATGGCTCAACAGGAAACTTAAACCACTAAACACTTTGCTTAGTCTAACAGAGGAGAGCAAAAGGACAGATAATGAGAAAGGAGAGATGTGTTTGTTTGCTTGAGTAATGGTTTATTCAATTAAAACACGTTTTCATCACTGAGCAACATTGTTATGAGCAGAAAACCAGTTTTTGCTCAGTCTGTCTCACATTCATGGTTGTTTGGAGGCTGCAGAACGCTGGTGGGAGACGAGGGTCATTTGTATTTGTGTGGGCTGTTTGTTTTTCCCTGCTCTCGTTGCAGGTGAGTGTATGTGGGAGCTGGTGAGTTGTGGAGTTGTTTTTATTTACGAACACACTTTGTTGTGAGATGTCTTATGAAAGACCGTCAGAGGTCTCTCTCTCTCTAATGCACTCCTGTGAACTGAGCAACTAAAAATATTAAGTCATGAATTCTCAGGACAATTGCCTTAATGACATCCATCAAGCCTAAATTCATTATAAGGTGCTTTTTAAATGGTATTAAGACACACACACACACACACACACACACACACACACACACACACACACACACACACACACACACACAGAAGAGAAGAAGGCAGTTAATAGTAAAGTAATGAAGAGCTACAGCATAAACTCTTTATAAGCCTCTCATCGTTCATAAATCACTTAGAAACCAATTTCATACCAAAGCAGGGAAGAAGAGAGAGGACGAGGTCTGGGTTGAAGAAAAGGGAAGAAGAGGAGAAGGAAAAAAGGAAGCACAAATTGAGCAGAAGGAGGAATGAGAACTAGGTTTGTGCAGGAATAGGATTAGAAGACATAAAGGGAAGGAAGAGTGGAGGAGGAAGGAGAACTGTTAGGACAGGACGACAAAGAAGGCAGATTGGAGGGAGGGATGAAAACGAAGGAAGCTTGGATGAAAGGGAAGGAGTGAGCCAGGGATTTTGGGAGTGATACAGTGACAGAGGGAAAGGAAAGGAAAAGGAAACAGAAAAGAAAAGGAATGGCGGGAAGGGACACAGAGAGGAGGTGAGAAATCTGAAGGAAATGTGAGAAGTGCAAAGAGTTGAAAGCCATAAACGGAGAAGTGAGGTAGAAGGGTCCTTGAGAAAGGCACTCCAAATCAAGAGTGTTTATAAGGTGTTATACAAATAAAACTGCCGTTCATCAAACTAAAGAACAGACTTCAAACCTCTGCGGTTTAACAGACGTTTCCTTCCCACCTGCCATCACGTCATATAAGAACTATTTTTGGGAAGGATTCTCCATCATCACTTTTAGACCACATTCCCCGCAGACCACATTCCCCGCAGATCTGAACATTTATGTGATCTGCCATCGTTGTTACTGTTATTAAACCAGACCGGGATCTTTTCCTCAGCTGAACCAGGTGTTGTGTGAGAGAGAGTCATGTAGTGTGGATACCGTACTGCAAGATCAGATATTTCAGCAGAAACATTTCACTGATATGATCAGTGAACATTTGCTCATTACATTAATAAGAAAATGTACTTTCTTGGAGACAGGTTTAGGTGAACCAGCTTTACATCTGAACCAGATGTCAATTTTACCTTTGGTGTATATTATATTGTTTGTATTGCTACATTCAGTGATATGTTTTCTTTTTAAATAACATGCAAATTTATCACCTCAGTTACCACATTGAGTGTTTATGCGAACACTAAGGCAATTTGGTTGACTTTGTTCGTGGTCTAGTTGCCTGGTTAATTCAGGGTTACATATAACAAAGATAGAGGGAAATACAGCTGAGCAGGCCAAAAGGAAATTTCACTCACACACAGACACAGAATCACAGACTGGAAACAGCTTGGAACAGACCTTGTATTAATCTGCAGGCAGAGCCAATGGAGAAACTCCTGGGAGGCTATTAGCTTCAGGACTATTCAGCGCTCCATTTGGATTAGACTGCACTGGGACGGGGATTAAACGAACTCTGCTGCCACATTACAATGGATCCAGCAACCCTCACTGTACCACTGGGTCACCTCTGCTGCTACTGTCTTTTAAAAACACAGAGACACTCAGATACGCTTAGAAGATATTTCACTTTGCTTTTGATTTGTTTTGCAGTCCTGGTGGTTTTCATTTGACACAACTGGATGATAACTTGTCTAAATCCTTCAAAGCCCCGTGCTTGTCACCTTGTCTACCCCTGTTTATTGTCTCTTCAGTGTTTGATCCCTAAGAAGCTCCCTGACCACTTTAAATGCAACTGCTGCGTGTTTATCACCTGTTAGTTTTGAATGTAACTTGATTTTTTTCTCGTCAACAGCTGGAGGCAACTACAGCCAAGTTGTTAGCTTTTAATTTTCAAAGTAAGTTGATTGGGTCAGCTACACGGCAGATGTGCCAGGAGGTTAGCCGACATAAATATTCACTAACACCTAATTTCTACTTGAGAACTAGGCCGTGGTGCAACTTTTTTTTAATGTTTCTAACTAACGAACAGCTGGTGCAGCTGTGGCAAAATTTTAATTATTGCATTCAGTGTTGCTTAAAGACACTTGAAGAACGCAATAAAAACAGTCACTTTACCAGTCAATATTCAGAAATGGTAACAATAATAATAACATCAGCTGCATGATGATAATACCTCTAACATTAACTCCTCCTGCAGCAACACATCGCCCGTAAGAAAACAAATACCTGAGGCAGTGGAACCATTGTGTTGAAGTCCTGACCCCTCTGAGGACGTCCCTCACTGTGATTACAAGTCCAGCAATGCGGCTGGTCTGCAGCACCAAAAAGCTCATAATCACAGTAAAGGACATCCTGAGGAGTATTAAGGCTTTTTATTCAGCAGCCACCGGTGCATGTGTGCTGACCGAACCATTTTCTTTAAAGTCGTGCGCATACATTACGGCGGGGGCATTCAGAGCTTCTCACAGCAGAGAAGGTTATTTATTCACGCAGTACAGTAAGAGTCGGGCCTCGGATGGGCATTTGCATTCCGATTATTTCGAGGTCCTCTCCAGATGAGTTTGTTTGTCTTGCTTGAAAGTGTTGCAGCATATGACCTTAAACACCAGTGTGGTATTTTACATTTCAAGGAAGGAGAGAAGCAATAAAAAAAAAAAAAGTTTTGGATAAAGAGACAAAGAAAAAAAAAAAGTTGAGTTTTCCAGCATCAAACTGCCTCTCTTATCTTCAGCAGTCAGTTTGTCTGTCAGGCCATCTGCCCAGCAGTCAACACCAGCTCTCTTCATTTACATCCCTTTATCTGTTCACAGGGAGCAACAAAGAGAGAGAGAGAATACACAATGAAAAGTAAAGGGGTGAATGTGGGAGAAAAACAATAAAGGGAATGGGAGAGCAGCTAGAATGAAAAGCAAATGTCGATGGGAATCAAAGCGAACAATCAGGCTCATTCCTCATTTCCTGTACCAGCTTCAGAGGACAGAAGCAGCAAGAGGAAGTGAGCATCATTAACATGGAAAGTCCCGTCTCCTCTGCTCTGACAGCATGCAGGGGTCCGCTTCACTTCACTTCATATCATCTACACTATTAAGAAAACACCACGCTTCTGCCTGAAGGCACCAATCAGCAAGAAACGTGTCACCAGTGTTCTTCATGGCTGTGAACAGAAGGTGGCTTTGTAGTGGAAACAGACGTTTTATAAGCGGAAATCCTCAGTGACAGGGAGCAAATGACACTGGGCCCGTTACATGTCTTTAAACACGGCATTTAACCTCCAGCTGATCCAACCATGCCAAGACATCACAGGCACAACAGTGCCTTTGTAACAGCCACCCAAAAAAATAAATAAATAAAATTATATATATATATATTATTCATGACTTTAATGGTAAAGCTAGAAATCTAAAAACTAGAATCAATCCTTATTGAAACATAGGTTACAGAACTGATTTGTAATCA
This sequence comes from Toxotes lorentzi, assembly GCA_037833715.1. Taxonomy (NCBI): domain Eukaryota; kingdom Metazoa; phylum Chordata; class Actinopteri; family Toxotidae; genus Toxotes; species Toxotes lorentzi. The sequence goes on from JBBMJY010000011.1 coordinate 2,209,879, forward strand.
AAACCTTATAAAGCAGGTCAGAGCGCCGTAGAGTTCCTTTGTTTGTGTAAAGGTTACAAACGGGATAAATTCAGCGATATTAAAACACATGCACTGCACATCATGACGTCTTCAGCATCTTACTAAGTGGAGACTTTTTGTTTCCCATGATAGTTTAAATGTTTCAGAAGATTTTCCAACATGTCAATAAAGGTCGAGGGAAGAGATATTTTGTGCAAATGCTTGGACTTCATCATTCACTACATGCTCCTCTATGGATTTGGAACATTTTCAAAACCACTACAACCTTTTTATCATCTGTTTTTTTTTTAATTCATCGTGTTCAGGCTGAAAACAAGAAGTTCCTACAGGGCTGAAGATACAAGGAGACCTTATCGACAGTAATATGTATACACTGTAATTTCCAGTATTGTTGGACTCATATTCTACTCTGCTAACTTCTGTCTCTGTCTTTTTCAATCACGTCCACTTTATTACAGTAGTGGACTTGATTAGAGGGAATTAGCGATCTGCAGCCCTCAGCTAGCAGAGGTTGAAGTCTCTGTCACTGGAGGGCAGATCGATTGCTACTGTCAACGCAGCCCGTTAACTCCTCAGCACCGCCACACACAGGCCTAAACTGTCACATAGTCTAAAGGTCATAGTAAGAAAAAATATATTCACAGCTGCTGATTAACGATGAGCTGCTGAGGTCTTTTATGTTAATCATTTGATCTCTTCAGTCAAAGTTCATGAGGAGCATCTACTGTATAGATGTTATTAAATATCACAACAAATGATGCTCATAAAATGCAACTGAAAGATGGGATGATGAGTCTGAGTCTGTTTCGGGAAGCTCAGAGGACTTTATTTTACTTTTAATCAGCCGCGAATCAGCTAAAAATTCTGCGCCCACATATTTACAGTACTGTCGTGTATCACTATGCACCATATTACCACATCAGTACTGCTAATGCTTTACAGTGGTCCGATTTAAAATTACAATTACACAAAAGTGTCATGAATAATTTGACAACAATGAATGAATGTTTAAAATTTAACACCAAACTCCTGCTGAATCCTGAGTGCAGCTGTCAGTCAGTCTGTCTGTCGGTGTCCTGCATGGAGCTACAGTCAGTCTGTGGCTGTCTGGACCCACCAGGCCGACGTCTATTTTAAGATGCATCATGCTTTCTGTCGTGTGTGGTGTGTGTGCGTGTGTGTGTGTGTGTGTGTTGGCTCTATATTGAGGGTGTGACAGCATGTCTTATGGTAAGGCGAGAAGCTGTTTTCCCGTGCCAGCAGAACGTGACCCAGTCTGTTTCTCCACTTCACTACTGTACATGCTCTGCAAGTCTCCATCTGATCTGATCTGATTTATTAATTTATTCATTTTTTTATAGGGAACCAATGTTATTCACCTGAAACCACCAGCTGACTTTACTTGATGTCAATATATTGGCAAAGTTATTTTATGAGTAACTCAAGAATTATAAAAGTCTGACTTTGAAATGGTTTGTAGCAGTTGTTTTATATATATATATATATATGACAGCTTATGTTGGGTCGGACAGGTCGGACAACATATCCGACCTGACAGGAAAGCAGCAGCAGCAGCAGCGTAACATGCCTGCTGATGGGAGGAGGTGAGGAGGGACTCTGAGCACTGGTGTTGTCTCTCCTCCACCCCTCCTCTCCTCTCTCCCGTCCCTCGCTCTATTAACCCGAGCTATTTGCATGGACTGTTCCATTAGACGGCTGGACAGCAGAGCAGATGAGACGGGAGACAGAGAGAGAGAGGGAGAAAGAAAGAAGAGAAGACGACAGACAGCAGCAGAGAGCATCGCAAGATAATGATACAACACCTGAGGATCCTGACAGAACAATTTCCTCTCTCTCTTTGTCTTCTCTCTATCTCTCTCTCCCTCACACACATGGTTGTCTGATGGGGCTGTCATGTTGGGAGATTGGCTGATCCATCTCTCTTTCTCTATCTTTGTCTCTTCCTTTCTTTCTGTCTGTCTTCCTCTCCGTCTCTCCTCCCTCCATTAAACTTTTATTACTCCTTCTCTCAATTTCTGTCTCTCCCTGGCACTCAGTTCCCTTTCAGTCTAATTCAGAAAATTACAATCCATGAATTTATAGAAGAATGTAATGTGGAGGGAATGGTATTATCACCTCCGGTCAGTGATCCTGGCTCATTTGCTTTTATTTTTGGTTTCTTGTTCCTTCTGAATGATGATCATGGATTCTGAACATCCATTAAGGAGACAAACCTAATCCTTTCATCAGTGTGGGGTCAAAGGTGAAGGTGCTATCTGAGGTCAGAGGTGACACTGATCTATAATGTGACTGGAAATAATAATAATAATAATAATAATAATAATAATAATAATATGAAGGAACATACAGTATTAATGCAGAAACAAACACTGTTTGTTTGCTGTTCACTGCAGCAACCTAATTTTCCCACTGAGACCAATAAATTCAATCAAATCAACACTAATCTGATCTAATCTAACCTCAGCACTGATGCAGCTCTATCCCACCGCTGAATATTCTGGGTCTTCTAATCCAGACGGACTTCAGTAATTGTGTTAATCACCATGTCGAACCAAATGGGATTAAATGATGCTGCAGTGCTGTCTGGATAGGATTAGTGTTACATAAGAACATTAATGAACTAACTGTGCACGTGGCACATCAGTTGCTTTAATGAGAAATCCCAGTGTCATTCATGTGAAACTATAGCATTCCTATAAATTCCTGTTATAGGCACAATTTTGTGGCTTGCTGTATTTATAACTGTCCCAAAAATCAGGGTGAACAGTAATTTCAATGGTTGAACAGCAAAGTAGTGGATAGCCACTGGTCAGCTCTGTGGTTAAACCCAGCATCACGATCTCAGAGGTTCTGAATGGATCAGAATTGGAGGCGGACGGACATGTGCCAGAGACCGTTTGAGCCAGTCCTCCTCTCTGCCTGCCAAACTGCCCTGACCTGCCTGCCTCTGACTCAGAGTGAACAGCGTCTGAGTGGGTGCCACTTGTCATTTGAAAGCCCCTCAGAGCTGATTGGAGTAAAGGCTCGCGCCTCGAATTTCAGCCTGTGCTCCACTTGGCCTGATTCATTCCAGCCAAAGCCCAAAACAAAACATTTTTTTGTTTTTGTTCTTTTAGCTCAAAGGCAATGAAATAAAATCATCTGTATGGATGAAACTAAATTATCTCTATACACTGTAATTATGGTCGGAGTCTGAAAGCCCAGTCCAGTTTGTATCTGGTAGAATACCCAAATTCATTAAGCTCGTTAGTGCTGACCACCACTTTCACCGGGCTCAGGCTCCATGTCCGTGTACTGTCTTGCCTTTATCCTTCTTTTCAATTCTCACTTTCTCATGGGACACAGTCATTATATGCAACATCTGCTTTATGAAGTCAGTGACCTCTGACACCTGAACCTCTCACTCAGTTTCTTTATAGGGGAACTGACCTGGAGCTGAAGCCTTTTCTGCTGTTAAAGTTTAAAAAGTGCTGGCTAAACACTTAAAAGTTTAAAATATAACAAAACAACTGGGAGTCTGTTGGGAGCTTGTTTCGATATCCTTGTGTGGGTGTTAACTTGTGTTTGACAAAGTCTTCACGCCCGAGCGAGCCACTTAAAAGCCAGTCAACTAAATGTAATGTAATGTGAGGCGATGTTTCACTCGGCTAGAACATCTATATATTTCACCACGCTCGATTTGAGCTGATGAACGGTCGACCTCCGCCGTTAGCCGCCACGATGATCCATCTGCATTCTGGGTATTTCTCAGCTGTCATTATTGATCACTTCAAACAAGGAAAACACTCACAGCCCCTCTCTGCACCTTCTGCTTCTGAGTGTAATGTGCAAATTTTGTTTGTGGCTCTTATGTACTTCATTTGTGTGTCTGTATATGTTTGCCCATATGCATATTTAATGTACAGTATATAAAATGTGTATGTAAAATATGGTTCTGTTTGTACCTGCATGAATTCATACATATTTGCTAAAATCGATCTGGTTTAAGGTACATGAAAACTCAGTAGCTGCTTAGGGCCCTAAGCCACAGGGGCCTCTGTATGAACGCGTCCTTTAAAATAAATTAATTTAAAAAATGGAAGAGCATAACCAAATTAATACGCATGATATCACATTTTGGGACTGTAACTGAAATTCCAATTGAAACAAATGCAAACATTTATCAGATTCTGGGATAATTATACTAGTTCTTTGGTATTATAACAAAAAAAAAATACTTAGTTTAGGGTAATAACAAATAAAACCAAACATGGGAATTACAAAATGGGATTACAACAACAAATTTAGGGGAGCCATATCAAATTTTGGGCTTTACGAGAGCTCTGAAAAATGTAACAAGTTTGACAAATACATTTTGAAGCACTGTACAAAAGTTGGGAATTTAATGGGCTATTTAATGGTAATCCTGCTGAGGGCACCAAGAAGGCTTGTGTGTGTGTGTGTGAGTGTGTGTGTGTGTGTGTGTGTGTGTGTGTGTGTGTGTGTGTGTGTGTGTGTGTGTGTG
>JBBMJY010000011.1:2239601-2256335 GCA_037833715.1 Toxotes lorentzi
GTGTGTGTGTGTGTGTGTGTGTGTGTGTGTGTGTGTGTGTGTGTGTGTGTGTGTGTGTGTGTGTGTGTGTATGTCTTTGTTGCAGAGGGAGAATGAAAGATTTGACTTTTCAGAGAGGAGCTGAGCAAGAGGAAGAAGAGGAGGAGGTAGAGGTGGAGGAGGAAGAAGAAGATAGAGGAGCGCTCGTTTAAATCCTCCTGGTAATATTTCTTTCTTCACTCTCTTGGCAGGGAGATTAACTGCTAATGGAGAGGATATACAGTATCTGCTATTAGCTCCAACAACAACAACAACAACAACAGCGATGACAATACTGACGGCAAGGAAGCACGACAGTGATGATGACAACTACAACGAGCAATACAGCAATACAAAGAGCAGAGAGAAGACTGCTCTGCTTTCTGAGGCATCATGGTCGACAGTGTGAAACCAATGTGAGTTTCAAAACGTACAACAGCTGAATTAGCTTCAGGTCTGAGATTATAAAGGCAGAGCTGGAGACGCTTTGACTTGAGTCAGATTTAAGTCACAAAGAAGAAGATCTGAGACCTGGCTGCTCTGAGACTTGATCCAGTCAAATTAAAAATCACTGGACAGAAATTGTAGACTTGGAATTTTGCAGTGCGTACATAAAACTGCAAACTTCAGTCTGTATTGTAATAGTGAGGTGCATTATTCATTTTGTCTCGAAGCTGCTCATCCATCCAGGCAGATAAATGGCATGAACCTTTGCAGACTGACACTTGACTTATTCAAGAACTGACTCCCTGAAGACCGGCATGAGATTCTGAAACAAAAACGTTCAAGTCTCAAGTTCTGACTGTGTAAAATATCAGAAAAATAACAGACATTGTAAGACGTTGGAAGCTCGGCAGGATTGCTTAGCTACACACCTTGATTACCTGCCCCAGCCCAAAAACTGCCTTTTTGTACTGCTTACACTTATCAGCCTTTAAAAATCTCTCTTTAGTTTCAAAATGAACATATTTCACACCGAAGAGGCCAAAAAAATCAGACATTGCAGGTGTAAGTTGAAGAATCGTGAAGGACTGTCCTCTGCTAAGCGGCTTCTTGTACGTTTCATCTCTGTGCTGCAACTCACCGCACATTTCTGCAGCAGCACTGGTACTAGCTCGTGCTAACACAGAGGTAGTGACAGGAGAAGCTGGCTGTAACTGGCACTGAGCAGAGAAATGACACATTGAGCACAAATGACTGGCGACAGCGAAAACAGCTTGTACTCTGTCTGCTTTAAACCAGTTCATTTGCTCCCTGTCGTCTCACTGTTGTTGTTCTTGTTGTGTATGTACGTTTGTGTGTGTGTTGCCCCCACCCCAATCCCTCTGTATTTTTCTCTCCTTTTCCTTGTCTTTTATCCATTTGTCTTTCTCGTTTTCGTTCTCCTTTTGTGCCGTCACTCCTATTCTTCGTCCTCTTTTCTATTCTCTCTCAATCTCATATTCTTTTTCTCTCCACTTTTCTGTCCCTGCTGTTTTCTCTCCTTTGTGCTCGTTCTCGCTCATGTCTCAGTTTTTGACTTCCCTCTTCGGTTCACCCTCCCGCTCTCTCTCTCTCCCTCTCTCTGTTATCTTTCTCCCCCACTCTCTTTATCCTCATTTTACCCTGCGCTCTCTATAAACTAGATTGATGGCTCAATCCTACATGCATCAAGGTGAGAATTACAATTTTCGCACCAGCACACGCACACACACGTACACACTCACACAACGGTAGACAACCCTATTCACACAGCCACTCCCTTCAACTACCACACACACAGACTGTCCTTTTCTCTGTTGACAATTGCTAAAGTGGCCAGGTTACTAGCAGAAATCAGGTTTAAGGGAAGATATGAGAGAATGGAACAGGCCAATAATCAGATTCCCTCCAAGTCCCAAAATTCAAAACCAAGTCATATTCTAGGTGTAGTAGTGTTGTTTACACCATTGCAGGTGAAAATGCTCGTTTCTGACTGGCTTGCAGGTTTAAATTGACATCCTCAGTCAAAGGGGTTCGATTTTAAACGATACAGATCAGAAAACTGACGCAAAAGATTTGGCCACACCCCACATCTCCTGCTTGTTCAAACCCAGCACCTCAAAAATCATTAAAGAAGGTGATCCATGAACTGACAGTAAAATTACAGAGAGGAGAAATGAAAACACGGCAAGTAACACTAGCATCACAGCTAACTCCACTTCAAACAGACCCTGTCTCCTCCCGGTTACTGAAGCTATGTGCTGTTTTATTCACAGGAACCTGTGACCATTAAGCTTTATTGCAAATACCAAATTCAGAAGGCTGAAGCTGTCCCCAGAACTGAAACAATGCCCAGTCAGCAGCCTTTAAACTGCCGATTTACCACTGTTTACATGGCAAAGAACATAGTTTAACATCAACTGACTTCTTATAGCAAAAAGTCAAAACTACTGTTATTGTCTCCAGCCAGCAAGAAAAAAAATACACCTTCTTCCAACAATGAAATTTAAGACTTCTTCATTCCTTCTAAGCCCTTTTTTAGGGAACTGATTCAATGCTTCTTCAGACTTTTCAAGACCCGTGGAACTACAGGTAACCATAGCAACAATACTTCTGTTCCACACCACGATGATTAGCTGTTTTTTTTTTTTTTTTAAATGCCACATCCAAGGTTAAAGTTTGATTAAGTAACTGAAAATTCTTGGTTAAGGTTTGAAAAATGTCAGCTTTGGGTTAAAAGAAGCTGGAATCAGCATAAACTGCAGCCTTCACCCTCAGAGTCGCACACACTCAGCGTCCAGCCATCCACACTGACCTCCTCCTTAGGAGAGGTCGCAGCATAAAAACAACATCACTCTACTTTGTGCTGTTAGTGGACAGTCACTATTCACACGAACACAAGAAGCTGCTTGTGAGGAAACTGTAACAAACGACCGATGCTATTGTTTTTCAGTGAGGACAGTCATTTGAACACAGCTTCTCTCGGTGCAGTGCTCTGAAACGACCCTCCTTACTGTATGAATATCTGATTGTTGCAAGCTGTTAACCCCTCAGCTGAGAAAAACTGTTTATTCATTTTTATATGTTAAAGTTTCCACTTTTGTGGAAACTTAAAATAAAGTTTGAGATTTGGATTTAATCGTTGGATATGAGGAAGCACGACTGTAAGCAATGATCTTTCCTTTCTTCCCTCAACTCTGCTGTCATGACGATACTTTCCCCATCTGAAGTCTTTATCGTGCAGCTGTGCTCTGTTAAATCCCTGTCAGAAACCTCTATGTGTCTTCATCACCCTGAAATCTGGTTTCTTCAGCAGCTGTGTTAACCTGGTTTTTCTTAATCCCAAAACCTGATTAAGAAAACCAGGTCTCTGGTTTAACACGTCGCTTCAGAAAAATCAGGTTGTTTTGGTGAGCTGACAGTGAACTGGTTAATTAAATCTATTTTAACATAATCTCTCTTTCTCCCTTTCTTAACACACACACACACACACACACACACACACACAGCATAGCATAAAGGCTTGTGTTGTGTAGCATGACAGAGCGTTGCATGCCTTGTCACTGACACTTAATTTCCAATGAACGCTTGTCATTTACATACAAACACAATGTATGTGTGTGTTGCACAAGTGGAGACACATTCACAAAGTAGCACACAAACTGACATACATGACACTCATATCAACATAAAATAAATTAAATATATATGAATGTAATTTCAATGCACGTACCATGATGATTTATTGACACTGTACTGCTAAGCCTGGATGACAGCAGCCTTAAAGCTAGAATTATCAGCTGCCTTCAGCCTTTTCACGCCTGAGTTTATCTGTGTGTGTGCATGTAAGAGACACACACACAGACACACACAGTATACTTGGATAATTTCGCAGTCAAAGATGCTTGATTATGCCGCATCCCCAACTTTAAAAAATCCCATTTATGCTGATTCTTGCTGTTTTTTTTTCTGAATCGTCTGAATCATTTATAAAGGAGGAAGGGATGAGGAGGGGAAAAATGCAAAACACACTTTCTTGTGCTTTTGTGAGAAACGTGTTTCTTAATGCAGGCATGGCACAGTGATTGCAAATTGCCTGTCTGTGTATAATATCAGAGGAACTGTTCATTTAGCTGAAAGCCACACAGGAGCAAAACAAAAAATCTCCTCACTAACTTATCTGCCACTTCCTCAACAAGCACAGGACAGGAGCTGTAAATTAACTTAAGCAAATGTACTTTACTTGGAATCCACATTTTGAGATAAGAAATGCTTTGTCTTAACCGTTTCTTGATCCACTCACCTTTGCTGTGCTGTATCGGTGCAAAAACATTTTAAAAGAAAAAACATTTCCTACCAAGGTTTTACAGTAAAGTTCCCACTGCAACATTTCCTTGTCTTTGCTAAGATGTTTACTGGTAGTGTTTTCGTCCTGTCAATTTCTGTGCACAACAGGCACAATATGAGGGGAAAGATTAGGGACCAGATGTGCACCGATCTTCTGCAAGGATTTTACTGTGAAGCAGCTGCAGGAAATGTTGAGTTTTAATTAAATTAAAATGGGCTTAACTCTGCAAACCACAGCACCAAAAAGAAGCTGATATGTTCTGCAGAAGGCGACAGTCTCTGGCACTTTAGCCACACCTTTCTCATTATCGCTTTTCTCATCTCTGCAGAGGTGAGAAAGATGACATGGAAGAATGGCGCAAAATCTTGCTTTAGTAAAATGGTAAAAATGATTTAACACGCACATGAAATGTGAGGGGCTCGATAATTAAAGACAGTGATTAATAAATGGAGTGAAATAAATTAAAAAACTGTTCAAATAAGGTATTTTTTCTTAATGCGTTACAAAATAATACATCATTTGAGCATTTGTTACTGTTTTTTGAATATTTTGTTATCTCTGGAAGCCTATGGTCCATTTAAATGCAACCTTTTTTATGATGTTTTAAAAGGCTGGACTGGTGCCATTCCAGCTTACCCGTCAACACCATTTTGTCAAACAATTTTCACAACAAAATTAAATAAATAAATAAACCCTTGGCACTAAACTTCTTTTTTTTTTTTTTTGCATTTCTCCAGTGAACTCTGGCTGGAAAAAAGAGCAAAGCTGGCAGGTGACTTTTGTGATTTATCAGCCACCGTCGCTGTTGAACCACAGTCAGGTTTGTTTCCCCCTGTGTTAAGAGTGTTTCACAAATGAGGCCCCCAGTGCCAGAGGCCAGTCTAGTTAGCCAACCTGTGGGCCCTGCTGTTCAGAGAGCCTCATAAAAAACATTATTATTATTATTCCCTCCCTGGGAGCTGGTTATAGCCACTCTGAAAACTCATTTCCCTCTCCTCTTGTCCATGTGAATGCCTCCTGATAGGGAGAGGGAAGGAGAAAGGAACAATAACTGCATTTCATACGACGGGAAAATGAATAATTTCAACGGCATGTGTGCATGGAGTGTGTGTGTATGTGTGTATCAACGTGCAGTGTAGTGCAGGGTGTTGTGGGTGTATTTGCCTCGTGCCATTGTGGAGCGATTGGGCGTTGTGATACACAAGGCGAGCACAGTGATTGGGGCATCGATCTTGTTTCCTTGAGAAACGAAAGAGAGAGAGAAACTGAGACAGAAAGTAAGAAACAGAACGAGAGATTCTGTTGCAAGAAAGATGAAATGAAAATACATGAGTTAGGAAAATGATTACTGTTTTAAAATGAAAGAACAAATTGAATAGAACAGAATAGAGCTTTATTTTGCCAATTCAAACTGTAACACTTTCTCATGTGCAGCCTCTCTAAAAGTCAATTTTAGTCTTCTTTTGGTCACCTGTGAACTTCAAAACATCCATTCACAACTGGCACATGCCGAAATCATACAGAAAAAGGAAAGACTGGATGCAGTGAGAGCTTTTCATTTTTTCCCCGTGTGTCAACCAGCCAACTTCAGACAAAACGGCTTTATTTTAAAGTGACATCTTATTTTAACCTGAAATTTTGGCCCGAGTTCCCGAGACCAGCAGCTAACACAATGCTTTTCCCTGAACCCAAGGATCAACCAGCAACTAATTCATGATTCATGATGTCCTGATAATGCAAGTTCAAAAATATTCTCACAAGCTAAATACACAAAAAATAACAGAACCTCCACAACCTGACAAACGGGAAAATGTTCCCATTTTCATATTTTTCTCATTCCATGAATATGGATCTAACCTACAACCAAATCTGTTAATGCCAACACCAGAAGGCAAGTTTTTTTGTATCATATCGTAATTTTAACATTAACAGTAGTACTGCCTTGAACCTGCATTATGATGACAAAATGCACTGGGAACCAGCCCAAACATGTCAAGCTCCTCAGACCTCAACATAAAGTGAAACATCTGTGGGGGGGGGGGACACCTAAAGACTGAAACCCTGAGTTCACTGGATCAGACGTTTCAGTCCAAATCCAACAAACAAGCCCTTTGAAATTGAAATCCTGAGAAAATCTTGACCCCACAAACTTCCAGCATTAAATAAATGTGTCGTTCAGAATCAAGGCATTGCTTTTATTTATATCCGTTTGGTTCACATGACATATTTTTAAGGGTGGAAGTTAAACAGAGCAGAAACCAACAAAACAAACAACAGAGTCAGAGAGGATGTGTTTGTAATGTGCCAGGCAGCAGAGCTACCAGTCATATCCAGTGTCAAGTGCTACATGAAGCAATGTTCTCATCATTTAAAGGCAGAATCATCCATAAAGTAGCTGTAACTCCTTGATTGCATGATGTCTAATTGTTTCTGTCTGGTCCATCAGAGGAAACCTGACCAAACACCTGGGACAGCTGAGATTCATCCATTACAGAGAGACGCAGAGACACAGAGACAGAGTGCACACAGAGAGGCAGAGTGTCCTTCAGTATTCAACGAACCAACAGATCGTTTCCTCTCTCATGTTTGGACTTCTGAAGACAGAAGCTCCATAAAGACCCCCCGCCAACCTGCCTGAAGACACAGGCACACTCCAACCACGCCGCTTCAAAGGCTGCCTCAATGTTTGTGTGTCAGTGGATGTGTTTTCCCGCCTCTGTGGAAGAACCACCGCTTTTCTTGTGTGCAAATGCAGATGAGGGTGTGATCCTGCATATAAGTACTTCTGTGTGTGTGTGTGTGTGTGTGTGTGTGTGTGTGTGTGTGTGCGTGCGTGTGTGTGTGTGTGTGTGCAAACAGGAGCACCATTCCTTGTACAGGAAGTAGTCGTGCTAGGTAAACAGGAGTGCAGGCTAATCCTGTGAGGAATGGGAATTCTGAATTAGCATTTGAATGGCACATTCTACTGCTGACAAAACTAACACACATTTTATATTCACACACAAGAACACTGCATATATACAGAAGAGAAGAGGAAGATTTTTCATAGAAGTCACACATGTAGCCTAGATGTACACAGGATCCTTCAGAGGAAAAATAACTACCTCCTGAAGGTTTACGAGCTACAAACATCTTTACACTCTACGCACCTCTGCACATTCTCACCTGCAAGCTGTCCAACGCGTCCACAGACCACATTTACATGCACATTAATAATGTGATTTTTTCTGTAATTAGGCCAATAGGGATGGTAAGAGCCCATGTAAACAACATCTGATTACATGCAAGTGTGCATAATCACAAGAACATAATGCTGGATGAAAACCATTTGCATCTTTCCACAGTTTTTTAGCTGTACCACCATAAAATTCTGAGTAAGACTGAAAATCCACAGAGCGACATGTTTTGGCCCTTTTGCCTTTTTCTGGAACATTTCAGCTCTGCAGATTCACCCCCCTGTGTGTTTACAAAAACGTCTGGTTTTGGCTCAACTGCCTTTTCTGTAATTAAGACTGTATCACTTCCCTGATGCTCCTGTTTCAACTTGTGTTTGAATAAAATACCACTGCACCAGAAAGGGCCCAATGCATGTCTCTCTTTTTTTATGACAGGAACAGACTATGTGCATGGTAATGATCACACAAGGTGGGCTGTACCTGCTGACTGATCCCACAGTTTTACACTGGGTGAGAAAAACTGTAGGGTTAAGTTGCCAAGTCTGTATCTGGCACAGGGTGTAACTGGGGTGTGTCCTGACTTGAAGATGATACACTCACTCACTAACGTACACACACACACACGCACACACACAAACTCTGTCCTGCAGAATGAATAGAGATTCTATCATTAGCTCGTAGGCTCACATCTCACAGTACAAGTCCACACAAGACAAGACAGTCTTTTTTTCCCTTCTTCTGCTCCTCTTGATCGGCTAAGTGGTCACAGCTGTTTCTACCCCTCCACATGAAGTAGTTTAATTAAATTTCAAATTTCATATTGAGGCATTTAGCTGAGGATCGTATCCAGGTCAACTTACAATGAAAGCAACAGCAGATTAAGCTTCAATGCCTGAATTATCCACCATTCGAAAAACACCTCCTACTCATACAAAATTAAGACAAAGTGTGGCTCTTCTTGTTTATGTCTTAAGAGCCTTGTTGACACATAGTTATTATACTTTTACTGACTGGATTTTCTGTTTTTCACAAATATCATGTTATGCTAATTTTCTCCAAAACTGCAACAATTCTGTAAATTATCACATTTTATATTTTGGGGAGTTATTTTGAAAACAAGCCCCAACTTCTAATTTTGATCATCATTTCAAACTGACCTAAACCTCAGCTCTGCCAGCCCATCCCGCACCACATGTGACCTCCTTGTGCTCTGTCAAGGGATTTTGCCACTTTACATAGAAAGTGAGAGGGAGGCAGCTGCCCCAAATCTCTGTACCCTAAAATCCTGTCATTCCAGATCTGTCCCTCCTCACCTGTCCACTAGAGGCAACTGCATAGGTGAGGTTCATGCTCCTGCACACCACATCCCCTGCCTGCCCAGCTGCTCCCCAATGGTCATTAAACCCTGTATATGTTGCAGACTTTTCTTTCTATGATACCTCATTGTTTCAGCCTTATGTTCTGCCTGCCGATCCTGATGAACCACTGCCTCTGTCTTAAACCTGTTTTTGTTCATCCGATGCTACGCCAGTTCTTTTTAATAACTGGCTACAGCCATCGGCTGCTCTTCAGAAGTTGGCTTCATGCTTTGCAGCAGTGTTGTAGTGGAGTATCACTGGTCTGCTGCTTGACCTGTTTCGACCTACCTTCATGACACGAAGGAAGTACGAGACTTGTGGATCAGATGTGTGCATTTTACATTCCAGCCATTTAACTGATGCTCATATGCACAGCGGTGGATATGAGCATCAGTTAAATGGGTGAGCTTCTGCTCCTAGATCACCCACATTACAAGCAACCACTAACAAGGAGCCCAGAGAGGTCAGAGGTCACAACATGCTGTTCATCAACAGAACAAATAATTCAGATTCAGAAACATACACATATATTTTAGGATATTGAGCTGAGGCGAGAAATATGAGATTTTATATGCAGCTGTTTGCAGAATTTATGTTTCTGTTGTCTCTACATAAACACTTGTCACTTTTACGCACATGACTGAGTCTCGGTGTATGATGGAGGAGCTGAACATGCAGCAGTCCTCACACACACACACACGCACGCACACAGAAAAGCATTGCACACTCACCGATACAATGGTCTTTCTATTTCAAAATCTTTTGTCTTGATACCTAATTCATGTGGAAGTGAGTTTCATTACTCAAATAAGCAGCAGAACACACTGCTAACCTTCATGAGTATTTCATATTAAAGTGAGGTTTATCTCTCATCTCACAATTTACAGATAAAGAAGGATTTCGAGGATTTCTAGTTTCTGTGTATGTGCTTGTAGTTCAATAAAACAAGGTAAGAGAGGCAGGATCAATACAATTTGGCCCACCAGCAACAGTTAACATGCTGCGGGTCTTTTGCATAACAGACATCCTGCAGTGCACACTGGGCACAGACACCAAGCCGTGTCCAAAATTAACCTAATTATCTTCAAAGGAGCCACAGAAATCTGATAATGAATTAATACAATGATAAAAGCCCCGATGGTGGATGTATGACTATATTATTTGGTTATTATGGGAACAGCACTCATAGTTTTATCTTAGGAAATTTAAAATAAGTTGCGTGTCACACCACAATCTATCGAGCTGAGCTGCTGCTGACAGGAATCTTGTAGGATTTAATAGGAATATCTAGTGTAAATGTTCACTGATACTGGTTTACTTTAGTTTAGGTTTTGGTCAAACTCAGTCACATCAGTTTTCATTTCGTGAGATTATTAACTAACCTACATTTCAGAGGACGTTTTGTGGTTTTTACTTCACTAAATGTATCTGACCCAAAGCTGCACAGCAGTTGCACCTGAGCTGAGTGCAACTGAATGAAACACTTTTCCATTCTTTTTTTAACATGAGTAAACTTTTATGCTAATTTGTTTTTATTGCCGAATTTCAAATATAAGACTTCACTTTTTTATGGTGATAGCTACATCTACACATGCTCAACACTCCTCTGTAAAAAGTCTATCACAAACTATATTTATGGTTTGGGACAAAACTACGCTGTAAAAGAACCAAAAATGATGCAAACATAAACTAATTACTGATTCCCTCTAACTCAGTTTACAGCGATATCATGGGTTTATTATAGGAACTTCGTCGACAGTGTGACCGCTAACTCCACAGACACTGAAAGTCCCTACAGGTATATTATAGCTATTTTTCGTGCACGCGCACACGCGCACACACACAGCAGGAAAGGTGGTTGTATCTTTACTTCACCTGGTTGTATGCTGTCTCTCCGCCTCCCGCTACTCCTCCTCCACCTCCTCCCCCTGCTCCTGCTCCGGTACCGAGCTCCGGCAGCCTCCTCCGGCTCAGCACCAGCAGGTAAACCAGCGCTCCCAGCCACACCAGCACCGCCACGGCCACCGCCAGCCTCCGACAGAGACGCTTCATTTTCCGGTCAGGAGGAGCCGGCGGCGCCCGCAGCCCGGCTGCTGTCAGAACCCCATTTTACAGAAGCCAGGAAACAAATAAAACAAGCTCAGTGAGCAGCCAACCTGCACTAACTAACACAACACAAGTCTGTCCGGTCCCGCTGACGGTAAAACACCGACTACAGAGCGCGCGCTCCCTCTCTCAACTCACAGAAGCTCGAGCGCTTCTCTGACACGCCTGACAGCCGTGTGCGCGTGCACGCGTGTGTGTGTGAATCAGTGTGTTTCGCTGAGGGAGTCCTGGACCCTCCTGAAGGTCTGAATGGGAGAGCATGGAGCTCCACCTGCCGACACCCACAGCTGCTCCAGTAAAGTACGAGAGAATCGAACAGAACACATTAGAACACAAACGAATCCGAGAAGAGACAAAAGAAGAAGACAACACTCGAGCTATAACAGTTTCTGTTACTCAGTTACTTGAGTAAATGTGCTTAGTTACTTTCCGCTACTGAGCAAATCTAAATAAACATGAGCCATAAACAATAACAACACAATAAATGGTCAAACAAGGGTTCTTTCTGGCTTGAGATAAAAACATTTAACCATGAATACACAGGGGAAAGTATTTAATTCAATTTTATTTATATAGGGCCTGCCACAATCAAAACTGTCTCAAAGTGCTTCACAGAGACCGAGAACCCGACCCCAGAACCAGCACTTCAGGCGACAGTGGTAAGAAAAAACTCCCTTTGAACAGGAAAAAACCTTGAGCAGAACCTGGCTCATATGGGGGACCCTCCTGCCGAGGGCCGGGCTGGATGAAAGGAGGAAAAGGAGGAAGACAGGACGAATAGTAGAATAAAATAAGAAGAATACACCTTAAAAATGACAGGTATATTCCTAGGTTAACTTTACCTGGTTTACCTGGTGTTCTACCAATGGATAGAGTGTAAGTGTTACAGTGGAAGGGAGAGAGAAAAGATGAAGAGAAGAACTGAGGAAAAAAAAAAAAGTCACAAGAAGAAGACAGGGTGACAAGATGAAAATAGTCAGTTATCCCACATTTTATTTCAATAAATTATCAGGTGGTTTCAGCGCTATTAATAAAACATGTGCAACACAAATAAAAATAATTCTTCTTATGTGAGAGACTTGAACCTGAGGTGAAACCTTTACTTTACTCTTTACTGTCTTAGTGCACCATCTAGTGTCTAAACAGAGTAATGTCCTTTGCCTGTTTCTTGTGTGCAGTGTCAACAAATTTCAAAACAAACAAATCTTCTCTGAGGTGTTCAGAGACGTTTTCACTGAAACTAAAATAAATCTGTCTCCAACACAATAACTAAACCGTTTTTGTTTTTTAATCAGTTTTAAAAACGTCAACATCAGTTAGAAAGAGCACACACACGTTAAACTCCTCCCGATACAAACACTGATGTGGTTGAACACTGAATTTCATTAATACAACGCCTCCAACAGCTTCACCTGTTTATGCAACTTTCACGTCATGTTGCTCAGACCGTGATTCGGGTCAGCCTCCTGGTTTTAAGTCCAAATCACAAACACCAGGAATTTCTGACACGGACACGAGGGAACAGCTTTGGTTTTATGCTTGGGGAGGGAGGCACTATGAGCACATACAGCACCTGACTCTGCAGGAGTTTGATGACATAACTTGCCTGAAAATTGACTTGTATCATGATTTTTCGCACGAGCTCACCTGCCTGTGACATCAGAGCTCACCTGTCTGTGTTGCTCAGATTCCCGCTGCCAGGGATTTCAAAATAAACTGATGCCTGACATTAACAAACAAATTGTGGCTAATTTACTTTATAAATAATGCTCATGTCTTAATGCAGTAAGAACTCTGCTCTGAAGGGGAACATTGAACACTGAATATTTCTCCAGATAATTTGGAAGAAGTTTGGGCTGATTACAGAACACTTGTTCGCTAAGGTACTTTGAAAAGGACCTGATGTCCTTTTCAAAGTTCGCCTCGTTTTCGCCTCACAAATCAATCAAACAGCTCATAACCGCGGAAACTTAGATATAATATGAACTTGTGTCCATCTTCTCCGGTGAGGACGTTTTCGATTCTGTGACATTTGAAACCTTTAAACTACAAACACTTACTGTTTCAGCACAAACTCCCGCCGCGCTGCTGTCGCGTCAACAACGCGTCGTGAAGGTTGCAGTTGCGGGTTGCCAGATTTTGCTCCCACTTTGACCTCACCTGTACCTCTTAATTCAACCAGTGGGATTAATTCTCAGTAAAACACTTTGAAACTGCAGCAGACAAATCAGTCTCAACTCAGTGTCCGCTTGCTAGTTTGCCCCGGAGCTTTCAGTCATGTTAAATGGTCCTCATCAGCAGTCTAGGTTTGTTCCATTGCCATGGACATGGATAGATTATGATATACTGGGCTCCATATGATCATATATCTTATATTTGATAATATACTTTTACTTGTGATACATTTCGTCACCCCATTCTCACCCATGTTGACTGGTGAGCTTCACATCTCACTTTTATCAGTCAACTCCAGCTCCTTACTTGTTTTCCGGTGAGTTTTCAACCATGTAAGATAGTCCTCATCAGTAGATCTTAATGCCAAACACAGAAATGAAAACTACTCAGTTGGGCCGTTACTGTCCTCCTCAGTTCATCAGTGCAGACACAATAAGAATGCATCCATAGCATGCTACATGAAAACTGTTTTTGAATTTTAAATGATGTATTCATTGGTATTATGGTGAAGGCTGTCTGTCAGAACTGCAGTGATAAGGCTAGCAGGTATCTTGGTATCCCTTTATTTTATTTGGTGTTAGGAAACATATAGTTTTGACCTGCAGTGCTGCAAATTTCACAATCACCTTTTGGTGGTAACCAAATTAATTCTTCACCCATAATTCAGTCTTCTAGATATCATACAACATACCATAAATAATATTATATGGAATGTTTTAATATCAAAATGGGATTAACTAAAAATATAGTGGTTTGAGATTATGACCTACATTACTTTGAATTCTGTTTGACATTTTATCTACTAATAATGAGCTGTGATGGATATTATGAATTCTGTTTACGGTTTATTTTTACTTTCAAACATATGTTAATATGTGAAAAAGAAAAACACATGTTAACACACACCACATCCTCTAATCCAGTTTATTTTCCTCAGCAGAAAATGGAACACGATAAAATTAAAGGAGAAAATAGGACAGAATTATGTTCTTGCTTTTTTTTTCATACATTTAACTAAATATGCCACTCTATGCTAGGGTGTAAGTAACTCAAACTGATATAAGGTTAAATAATTTTCTTCTTTAAAAAGGTACAGAAAGATATTCCATTTCTTCCATTTCTCATTAGCACTCAAAAAAGGAACACGTTTTTTCAAATATTCAAATACCAAAATAAGAACCAGCCATGACATTTCTCCACACTCCCTTTATCCTTCGCTGTGTTCTCATCGGAGAAGACGGGAGGGGTGGTGAGAGATGAGGGAGAGAAGAAACAATAACTTGTGCATGAGGATTAGCATAGTTAAGTGGTGTCTGGTTATAAGGGCTGTCCACCTTAATCAACATTTTCATAGTTATTTTGCAAAAAAGAAAAGGTCTTTTCTAATTTTCCTGCCATTCAAGGAGCTCTACCGCTTCATGTTTAAAAAAAAAAAAAAAAAGTACTATACAAATTGCACTTCCTGCAATGCTGAAAAGTGCATTTAATGGAGTCCCGCACCTGTATTAAAGAAATGTATACCTTTTAATACGCCTACACTGTAAACCACGTCCAAAATAAGCTAACAAAAATTTTAATTTGAAGGAGAAAATGTCAGCTTCTGCAAAGTCACAAACAAAAAGGTTGATTTCGGTAGAATAGCCCTTTTAGGAAGAAGTAAAAGAGGTGTGTAACTGAACAATATGCACAGCACAGAGTCCAAGCAGTCAGACTGTGAAGGCTGATTACGAGCGGAGTCAGAAACAATGACGGAACAAGAAGGTATGAAGAAAGGGAAAAACCACTCAATTTGAGAATTCACATGTTATTTCTGCAGCCAAACGCAGACACTAGACAGCTGCAACAGTTTGAAACTGTGATGTCGACAGATCCACAACCTCTACTGGATCCGACGGGGAAAAAAAAAAAAAAAAAAAAAAAAACATGCATGATGGACCAGCAGAAGTCAGTACACATTTGGTCTTAGACCTAAATAAGGTTCATTAATAGAAAAATTGAACAGAAGAGAACCAACTATGGTTGGTTACTTTGCTGAAGGGGCGAGTTAAGAGTCAACTGACCAACATGACCAGCGTTATTTTACTGATTACTGTTTTTATGTTTGCTTCTGGGTGTATAATGTCTACAAGTCAACCAGCATTTGGTTAATTTCTCAGCCTTAGCACCAACGTTCACTCGTGCTGCGTATCAATATGACATCACTAATTTAAACTGTGGGACAAACCCATCTCTCTTCGATTTAATCGATTTATGTTTAAAGGATTACGTTCCAAACAGATATCCCCGATCTGAAATTTGAATGACACCTAATCCTACCCACAAAACACAAAAGAAGAAATAAATTATAGAACAATTTAAAGGGTAGTAAGTAATTTATGTATTCAGTTTAGCACTCGTGATTGATCGTCTACAACTGTAGAGACAATCTGTGATGAACTTTGGATTATTTGTTTTTCTTAATGAATACATGGCGTTTTGGCGAAGAACTATTCATTTGAATACAAAAAAATTCAGTCATATTCCCCCTTATGCATTAAGAACAGTACCACTCAGTAAACTGAAAAGGAGAGGGAAAGAGGGAGAAGAGGATCTGCTACACAGAGGATTTATCTGAGTTACTCTTGTCCATTAGTGTGATTTTTATTTTTTATTTTTTTATATTTATTTGTATTTTTCTTTTTGTCAACAGTCCATGTGAGCAGAGGCAGGGATTGGCTGTATTGTCCTCCACGACACCGTGGTTAAGCAGTAAAAACGAGCTAATCACCATGACGGCCACACAAAAAAAAGAAAAAGAAAAGAAAAAAGTCAAACCATGACAGCATCCTTGGACTGCCTCACATGACCAAATGACACACTCAAACCTGCACAAATACACTGCTGCTGGTACCACACACGAGCAAAACACAGTTGGTGATGCTGTGCATGGACCTAAATGTTGGTGGAAGGAAAAAAAAAAAAGAAGAAGAAGAGAGGAAGGCGGGGTTACAGGTTTGATACTCCAACCCCTTGATGACGACCTGAGGACTGGTCGTGGGATAGAGCTGGACCCCTCACCCGTGACCAAGAAATGGGAAAAAAAAAAAAAAAAAAATTAACAACCAATAACTGTTGAATGAGAATCCAAACGGATCAGTTCAGCCGAACGCTACAGTTCATCTTCCATAACTTCCTGTTCTGAAAAAGGAGCGTGAGCAAAGAGGAGGAAACCATGGCGAGAAACAGCGGAGCTGTGCATGATGTACGACTGACGGGATCCATCGCTGCGGCATCCTTCCTCTAAAGACGGGGGGTGGGGGGTGGGGTGGGGGTTAAGGCTGTGTGTGTGAACATGCGATACTGAACGTGGCTCCGCAGAACAGCCATTAGGCCCCCTGTTGGCCCCGAGCTGCCTTGTCCAGAGCCAGAGTCCAAACAGA
This sequence comes from Toxotes lorentzi, assembly GCA_037833715.1. Classification (NCBI taxonomy): domain Eukaryota; kingdom Metazoa; phylum Chordata; class Actinopteri; family Toxotidae; genus Toxotes; species Toxotes lorentzi. The sequence continues at coordinate 2,256,163 of JBBMJY010000011.1, forward strand.
CGCTCCAGGCAGGAAATCAGGACGGCAACAGGGCGGCGTCAAGCTCAGATCCAGAATCGTTGGGTCAGATGCAGGATATTACGACCGTGCTCCCTCCAATCTTCTTCTTTTTTCGGGGGGGGGGGGGGGGGGGGGGGGGGGGGGGGGGGGGGGGGGGGGGGGGGGGGGGGGGG
>JBBMJY010000011.1:2256435-2272363 GCA_037833715.1 Toxotes lorentzi
CTGGTTGTGGGGTGAAAGTTAGAGTCAGAAGTGGGGGGTGAGGGGGAGGGGGGGGGGGAAGGGGTTTCTTCCTCTTTTCTCCTTTTTCCCCCCCCCCCCCCCCCCTCCCTCCCTCCCCCTCCCACCCATCACCCCATTTGTCATTCCTCCTTGCTCTCCTTCCATCACCTCCTCCTCCTCCTCCTCCTCCTCTTTATAAGCGCCTCATCTCTAACTGGATGGCTGGTCATGGTGTGGCCAATCAGGAGCACTCCTCCCCGATGCGTTGGCACGAGCGGCCCACCTTGCGGTCCAGCTTAACCATCTTGAGGACGGCCTCCTCGCGCCCGCGGCCCAGATGGTCGAAGAGACAGTCGTGCTGCTCGGGTAGACGGTGAAGCATGCAGAACACATAGCCTGGGAGGGAAAGAGGAAAAAGCGGTGAGGGAGGAAGTGACCCTTATAAATGTTCTGCTGTTCCCGCTTTGTATGGGAGAAAACATCATCAGTGGTAAAAAGAATTTAGGTAAATGTATTATAAAGTGCAGCTCAGTGTATCAGTGTAACTTTGCTCATGGGGTCATGATGACTGAAAGCCATGCTAAAGTGTTGGTACTGACCACAGCGGCAGGAGCCCAGTTCCTGCTGCACCAGCTCTAGTTTGGTTTGGCAGCGATAGCAGCGCCGACGGTTCTTCTGCTTGGGCGCCCCGCGGGCCTCCTCACTCCTCCCCTCTTTCTCGTCTGTCCGAGGCCGTTTCTCTGGCGTCGCCTCGCTCTCTGAGCCCGAGGCTGAAAACAAACGGCAGGGATGAGAGATGGCGCTCAAAGTGGGACAGGTCACACTGAGCTATTGGTGGTGGTGGTGGTGGGGGAGGGGGGCTGACTGTACCTGATTCTCGTGGACGTTTTGTGGGTGTGCAGAGTGTGCCTTGGGCTGTTTCTGTGGACGACACGCCTGCAGATGGAAGAGAGGACAAGTGTTTTATTTCCACACCATACGTCCAAAACCACCATACAATGACAATGTATGTACTGAAAGTGTTATGTACCAGCCTTGAAGAAAAAGCATAATGTATTTTAATTTTGTGCTATCAGAAGCACAAAATGTAACATCTGTCCAACGTTTTGAGAAGTCTTGTTGAACATTAAAGCCCTCCACATTAGTTCCAATTGTAAACGAAGATGGGTGACTTCATTAGTATCAACTGCATGTCTGCAGGTTCCAGAAATCCTGTTTTTGATGTTACTGAGAGCAATGTGTTTTTTTTATTTCTACAAGCAGCAAAGTAACAAAATACTTTCTACTCCACAGCAGGAGATGTCAATTAATACTAAATGATAATTTCGATGTTAAAATACTTTTATTATCCAGCAGCACTAGATAATTTCAGTACTTTCCAAAACTTTGGATGAAGATCTGCTGTAGAGAGATGTACATGGTAAACGTACAAGGCATTCAGATTTGAAAAACTAAATGCTTTCACAGCGAAATGTGTGCTCTCTGCTGTTCATTGTTTATCTTGAACTGTGTGTGATGTCCACTTGTCCTTGTGCCATGTGTCACTTTGTACTGGGTAACTAATGCTGTTGTAGCTGTGCGTCAAAAAGCAGTATTCAGACTCACTCCAATGTATTTCTTGTGATTCAAGCACTGAATCGATGTGAAGATTCACACTGCACACTGATATATGTCTGAAAAAACACTGCTGACGTAGTCTTGAGCTCAGCCATTGTTGGGAGAATTCCCGCATGACATGATTGGCTGAGTACTGCAATGCACTTCACATTAAATTATACTTCCTTGGTTCAAGTAGTTGAATGTCCTGTTTGTCCTGCTCTGTGTGTGTGTATGTGTGTGTGTATGTGTGTGTGTGTGTGTCTCTCTGTACTTTCCCACTGGATTTAAAGACAAAAGGAATAAACCGTTCATTCTTTATCAGCAGCTTTCCACGAACAACCAGTTCGTGGAACCACAATTTGATGATAAATATTTTACTGTAGAATTCATATCAGCCCAAATTTGAAATTAAGCAGGGGTTAAGCAGCAGAGTTTTGGTTTCCCTCCATGTGAATACCATAAAAAGATAAAAAGCATGTGTTCCGTGTGAAAACGCTGGTTGTCCCGTCTTACCTTCCCTCGTGCTGGGAAACGTGGGCGAGGGCTCTTCGGCCGACGGTTGCTCAGAGCTGGAGGGCGGCGACGACAATAGAGACTGGCTACTGCTACTGCTCGTCTCGCTACTGAAAACGGGTGATTGGCTACTCCCAGTGCTTTGGATGGGCTTGGAGGTGCAGTCCTCCCCTGGCTGCTTCTTCTGGATGTCTACCGTCAAGGACAGTAGGTAAAGGAGTAGAGAGAAATGTAAACAGCACAGGGAAACAGACAGATACAGGCAGAGAGGGAGGAAGAGAAGAAAAGAAAGACGACAGAAACAGTCAAAACACTCAAATCTGGACTCATGCACCCGATCATGGTGTGTAGCACAAAGATACAGCTGCTGTTTTTTATAGGATATTATATCTCAGATCTTTGGGTTGGACTCATGGTTAAGACAAAACAGACCAAATGATTCATCGAGAAAATAATCAACAGACTGATCAAAAGTGAAAATGGTTAGCTGCAGCCCTCTTACCTTTTTTGGTGCTACAGTCACAGAGCAGCTGAGAACACAACCATTTGTAAAACCCATCCTTGTTGGTGCATTCAAGGACACTCTAACGCCATTTGAAAACTGGCTGCTTTAAAGTGTTGCATGCATGTTGCATATAACATATCAAAAACAAATTACCCCAAGCAAACACAGACATTATGCAAAGCAGAATCTGAATAAGAAATTGGTAATATTTGGATTTATCAATTAAAGTATTAAAGCCTGTTCTAACTTCTAGTTCTCAGTCTCTAACCTTAGTCTTCGATGATAGTAAATCAATTATCTTTGGGGTTTTTGGGAACTGATCCTGCTCTAAACTGAATTACTACAGGACTACAAGTTAATCTGCCAACTGAAACATGATTTAGTTGGAGGAAGACATGACAAACATTGGAGGACTGAGCTGCACTTTGAACCTGCCATATAATGATGATCTCAGATGTTATTGATCCATGAGGATCTTGTCTTTACTCTTTAGCCTCCGGGGAGGGTGAGGGAGGTCAGCCTAGATTTTAGTTTCTCCTCCACATGTGGGCTAACCCACTTCTGCTCAGCCTCCGTACTCATGTGTATTGAGTCTATTCTGAGCGTTACTGCTGTCTGTGATGGTAGACTCAAAGCCGGGCCCTTAGGTCCTCGCTGTCTGCCATACTCGCTGGTTGCCATGGCTACCGACAGGGTTGCAGTACACCCTCAACCCATCTTCCCAAACCAGACTGGAGGCGACACTGAGAAAACTTAATGCATACCTTGACATTTTCAAACTTTAATTGGCCATTTTTTCTTTAACAGACACTTCTCAAGCAGCAGAAAAACAAACTTTCTACATTCAGGGGAGCTTCGTAACAAAACACTGAATGCTGCGACCAGACTAAGACTCATTCAAACACAAACTGCTCTCTCCAAAGAAATTTAAGATTATAGTTTAATACAGTAGAATCACATCTTTCTTTATGCTATTCAAGTAGCTTTTAACTTTAACCGACATTTGCCTCCAAAGAGGTGGTTACATTTTTTGGGGGTGAGACTTTACACGTGTCCATCCATTTTCCTCAAATAACATCTTAGCATTGTTAGCATTCCTAACTGAAGTCAGCTGGCACACCTAGCCTGAAGCTGCTGCTAGCTGTGTCCCAGGCTGTCAGAGAGAACAGCTCTGCTGCCAAAAAGCAACTTAACAGAAAAACCAAATGTGCAACCGTTTCCCCCATTTATATGTGACAAAGTAATCAGCAGAAAGTAACCCTCAAAGACAACGTCAGGGATTGATTACTGGGTTACTGATATCATTCTTGAAAGCATGCATACATTTGGTCACTTGCATCAGTTAACCCTGCAGCTCAATAACAATTATACATTTTACAGGCGAAACACTTGAGGCAACAGATGCACAAACATGCTGATACAATGACAAACGTCTGAGCAGCCAGATTTTTTTTTTTTTTTTTTTTGGTTTACATACATCTACATCGAAATTTTGGCCGACAAACTGAATTTCAGAATAGAAAAGACAACAACTGACAGCTGGTCACCTGCCAGACAGCAAGAGATCAATTTTACAAACAGTAACAACTCTGCCAGTGATTATCTCCCACGGTAAAATCATTTCATGAGAATTCCGACTTTAGCTGCATATGACATTTATTAAGGGGGGAAAATCCAGCCATGAAGAGACCATATGGTAATAATGATTACTCTGTTATCAGCAGACAAGTCGCACAGCATGTTCCTCAGGTGGCAGCAAGACAAACCTGTGCGATTTCAATTTGAACTTTTTTTGGCTCATGACCTTGTATATTGTTTTTGAACTCTTGGCTGTGAAATGCTGTTGGGTGGTATCCAGGTGTCGACCAGGACACAAAGGTTATTTCATTCTTGAGACTTACCAGCGAAACATTTGGAGCAGAGGTTCATGGTTTTACTGGACCTGAGGAAAGAGGGCAGAGCGTAAATGTTCTTGACCTCTTGAGACAGCTTTTTGTTATATGAACCCAAAAGCAAAATGTTTTTAATTTTAAGACAATATCAAGACATGAAATATCAAACAAAAAATAATTATACGTAAAAAAAATGAATATGTAACAAGGTTACTGTGGATCTATTTTCAGTCAAACAAGGACAGGTTTAGCTATAATGTCACTAATGTTGGGTTTAGCTCAAATCAGTTCTAGGTACCCTGTTATGATGATTGAACACCCATGTGCCACACCTCTGAACAGGCAAACAATGCATATATTTGAAAATGATAAGCCTAGATTTCATCAGACTGGGACGGTCCCAATAGCTTGCCTACATTAAGCTCAAAGTACAGCTGAGGCTGACATAGTGGAACTGAGGCTGACAAAGACCCGCTAAAGACGATAAACATACAGGTGAGTCTGACCTGGTGAGCGTGAGATGTCCTAAAATGGCCACTGTACTGTTCAGTTTTGGCTACAATACACTCAGAAAGACCCTGCGTGTGACCTTTGAGTTCCACTGTTCATTTTAGATCAATGGACAGGTTCATCAATGAGTGAACCTCTGGGGACTTATTAATCTTTTACCCTATTTTAACCTTAAAACACTGAGCATTCTGGAAATGCACTTATCTGCCTCCAGGTATGTGACGTCTTTCCCTCACTTTCTGGACCTCTCTTTAATGTTCATACCACCACAATACATTAGGTCGGCTCATTTCTGTCAGCTGTGAGTCCTGTCAATGGTCAATAGAAGCTGGAACTCCGTAGGGTATTCAGATCATTGTTCCTACAGGAGTTATGCGACTAATGCGGCAGGACAAGCCTGTGCAGACTGTTTTCACCCTCACCAAGGAGGTGATGTTTTTCACCTGTTAAAGTCTTCACATCCGTGTGTCACCGACATTTATTAATATCTATATAAATGGATGAAATTTAGTAGACGGGCCTTGGACAACAGAACAACTGATTAGACTCTGGTGGCGACCCAGATCTGTCATTATCATATTTTTGCTATAATTATACTACTGGAGATACAGACTTAGAAAAGTGCTTCTACTGTTTTGTCCACCCCACTTACAAATGAGCCGGACCGAGACTGTGATCCAGCAGTCCAGTTTAATGCAACACCACTAACCACGGCATCAAAAATTGACAGAGTTGAATCAACAAACACTCTGACACAATGTCAACAAAAACTGAACACGGGAGGCTTCAAAGACAGCATTTAGCACAGAACCTAATAAACTGGAAAGTCTGTGCAATTCCTGACCAATGAAAAGCAAGAAAGGCAATGACAATGTGCAACAACACTCTGCTCAATACAATAAAAACTGACAAAATGGGAATTTACTTTTTCAAAAGGGTGTGACCAGATTTTCACAATAATATCCATTTACATAAACAGATGGATATATTATATATATTTGGCTAGGCAACCCAAGGTCCATATGTAATACAAAACTAACCTTGAGGCTGTTTTATCTTAGCATCACCATCTTTAATAAAACTTAAAAACTACTAGAAACATAAAAAAGACAAACATCTATCCTTTATGTAGCTATAATTATGCAGAAAGTGTGCACTTACACCAGGTAAGTGAGAAATCAAGACTTATTAAGCCATGAGACACAACAGACTCTAGAGTCTAGATAGGAATCTGATTATGCCTGCAGAAATAGTACTACAGTAATACAAGTAAAATATCTTGTTGAGGTTCTTAAAACACATCCGGTTCATCAGATAGCAACAAGCAGGGTGGAAAAAATGATCACAGATAAGACACTACAGGAAAAAAAAAAAAAAAAAACATTAACCTTGAACTCTGCTGAAGGGCTGAACTGGGGCTGTAAGTATTTTCACTACTTCTCTCAATTCTTGCTGATGTATGATCCAATATTATCCAGTACAGACACATTTGTCAGTGTAGAGGTGCCAATACAGAGCAGCCTTTCATTAGAAATAAAACCTGCATAAGTTTAGCTTGTTTATGTACACTCTACCTTAGTAATATTTGAGGCTTTTGAACAAGGGAAAACAATGATTAAATTAACTGCAATCTTGCTTAAACTACAAAAATCACAGTAGTAAGCAATGAGAGAGACATGTCAATGATACTGCCACGGTAAGGTGATGCCAAGAGCTCCAACACTGAACTCTGTCCTTCACAATGCAGTTCGTAACCTTTTTCAAGATGTTTTTTAAGAGGCCTTGAGTTTCAGTGACATGTGTGAAGAGCCTGTGTAGGACAGGCCATCCAGCAGCTCTAGGCCAGGTGTTATTCTGAGCAGGCAGCACCATAAACATACAACACTGCCATTTGTGTCATCTGACATTGACAGGTGGGGTTACTGGTTCCAGTTTGCTTGCTGGACACCACAAAATGAATGCAAATGAGGGCTGTGGCTTGGGGGAGGGGACCGGTAATCAAATGACAAGTCATATGACAATGCTCTGTATTGATAATACCTCGAAACAGAGCTGCTGTTATCTTTCTGGTTGCATTTTATGATTTTAACAAAAAGAGGTTAAAATCACGGACATACTGTACTGCAGGTCTTACAGGGGTTTACAGTGTCTAGGTGCCCAGTAATTAGATGACAGTAACCTCATTCACGCTGTATTATTTTATTATTATTATTATTTTTATTTTTTTGGTTACCTGCTATGATTTAGCTATATTCCTATAAGGAGAATCACTGGGTCATGTTTGAGGGTCGCTGTTAAACAGATTAAAGGTTAGATGTAGTCATTTTCCCTATGGGGTAACACAGGAGACATCAGTGAATCACATCCGGTATGCAACACACATCCACCACTTGACAAGACCGAGCTTATAAGGGTGTAAAAAATGACTGAAAAAAACCCCCAAACAGGTTTATCTGCACAGCTCAGTTCGAGGATTTGACCAGAGCAACGTGCTAATCGTGATATTACCGCTTTTCTTCGAGGTGGTTCAAGAAAACAGGGCCGGATTAAAAGGAACCTGCTGGCAATAAATCATTGTCTATCTCGGGTACGTCACCTCCTGGGTTCACAAATCGACTTAAAAACACGATATCGCTCGCTTAAAAAAATAACAGGCGCGGTTTGAGGCGACGAAAGTGGGTTTATAAGCTGAAAAAACGGCGGAAATTCGGCTGGTTTTCAAGCTACGAGGTTTATTTATTAGCCAACTTCCCAACCCCCCACCCTCGGCCTGCACAACAGAACAACAACAATGGGTTTGGACTAATTGAATCCGTTGAACACATTTCATCCGGATTTACTTTTCCGGTCAGGATAGCGGGTTTAATCTAGTTTATATCAGGTTTAAAACTTACCCCCAAAATCCACAGGGACACCGGGGAGGTAGACTCGGAGGTTTGCTTCGTTCACTGGTGTCTCCCATGACTTCCAACACACACAAAAAAAAAAACCGATATGGAACGCGAGGCTGGGGATGAGACCGGGGCCTGGTCGCTCAGTGAGGAAAAACGATCCGGCACTCAAGTTAGACCCAAAAAAAAAAAAAAAAAAAAAAAGATAAATCTCCTCCTTGTTTTAAAGTCCACACGTCGGTCAGGAGAAGGTGGCGAACTCGACCCGTTCCGGCCGCAAAAGCCTTCGGTTGAGGGGGAAACAAAACGGCTCAGTTTGAACTGGAATAATTGAACGGCACTCAAAGCAATCAGCTGGACGTTCGGGTGTTACGACCAGCAAACGAGGAGCGGGGGACGCCCGGTGTTTCACTCGACACTAAACAGCTCAGAAAAATCTCCAGCTGTCCGCCAACACAGTTAAAATACAATTAGAACGACGTTAAATACGTGGGAGGGTGCGAGAAAGGGAAAAATAAATAGATTGACTGAGGCCTTCCCCTCTCAACGGTTCAGGACCACCCCCATACACACGTCGCTGGCATGAATACGCTGGGCCGGAAACGCGTCCATCAAACCAGAAATGTCAATATTGCCCAACGAAATGAAGGTGCCGTAAAACAGACGTGTAAATCTACACTGCGCGACTAAATCGTAGTAAAAATGAAAAAAAAAAAAAAAGTTAAAAAAAAAAATGACTGGCTCTATTCACTTGAGTAGAAAGCGAGAATGAACAAGGGCCTGGCTTTGCTTTGATCACGGGCTGCGCTGTTATCCGTTTTACCAGATGACAGTGGAGTCTTAACTCTAGACATTTGTAATTAACAAAAGAAAATCAAATCAACCTGAAATAGGATTACATCATACCATTATCGTTTTCATCAAGCAGGGGGAGTGACCTTTAATACACAGCTGTGGTGTAGTGAAAGGAAACTTCTTGAGAGACGGTGTCCACCTCACATTAAAATGCTGTATGCATCAAATGCTGATTTTGCGCCGGTATTCAAAAGCATCTCTATATCCATGATATGGCAGCTGGCAGAGTGGGATTAAATCTCTACATGGTCTTAAGGCAGAAATGAGCCGTGGCTACTAACCCCTCTGTTTTCTCTGTGTCTGTGTCTCTGTGCATTGTGTATATATTAGTTTGTTTGTGGTAGTTCTAGTTTTATGAAACCAGCATTGACTGATTCTTTTGCAGTTGCCTATTTACACATCAAGCAGACACAGAGCTACATTAGAATTCAGTTTGTTGTGTTGCAGGTGACCGAATGAATTCAAGGCCTTTCAGCTCTAATTTGGCCTCCACCAACGCCCGAGGGCTACGTCTGCTAAATGTTCACTACGTAGTCCCTAACTTGGTCTCTCTGCTTTCTGGGGCTGCAAAGGAAGTATACAGTGAGTTTACGGGAGCCTTTTCTCTGAAAACAGCTGCAGCTGGAAATAACACTGATGAGAGAAGTGAGAGTGAAGGGTGAAAATGCTTGATTATAATTATGCTGTTGATCACTTACTACTGTATACAAATTTCACATAGGTTAAAAGAAATTAAGAAATTAATTTCCAAATCAGTTCAATGGGTTTGCTATCCATCACCTTCCTACTTCTAATGTTCTTCTGTCCCACTGTTGTGGTTAAAACCTCTTGGTTGCTGTTCCTGCAACCTTAGACAAACAACAAAGCAATTTTTGGGGCAACAAAAACAAGACAAAGATGCTACGTGAGCTTCAAAATTAGAAGTTTTTTAAATGATTGATGACAAAGAAAAAACAGCTCCTAGGGCAAAATTACACATCAACATAGCCCAAAGAGCTAGAAGGGCATCAGTGAATGAAGCAGGATAAACAACAACATGTTGACTGATCAAACACCACTGCTGATCTGTAACAGAAGCTCTCAAGACTAAACAGAGGACAGAGATCACTGCATTGCTTGTATCAAAGACCTCCACCAGGTTTAACTGTAGTGATTCAGGCAAGCGGACAGGTGTGACCCCTCACAGCAGTGGACATTAATAAACAATGTCAGCTGTATCCATAATCACATTTTGACAGGCAATGTACTGAACAAGAGGCAGTGAAATGCAATCACACAACAATGGTCAAAACAAATTATATATATATATATTAGGTAAAACTATACACATATATAAAGATAGATGGGGGATGGGGAGTGTGTTCTCTACATTACAGTGTAACCTGAACAAAGCCCTATTTCAGTTCTCTGGTTAGTTATTCAAGAAGACTTCATCCAATTAATTGGTAATCTTCTAAAATATATAATGGGATGACTAAAGAGGTTTGTAGAAACATCGGTGTTTCACCCAGGGTAGTTAGGTATGTCAGATTATTTAACATCACACAAAAGGTTTCAAATAAAGGATCTTTTCAAAGACAACTCAAAAGTGCAACATCAGGACACAAGGGAAACAAACGGGAACCACAGCACTGTTAGCTTAATTTAAAAACAAACCTCCAAAAACACAAAAAGACAGTTCAAACCAAATTAATTTAACATACAAACAGAGAGATACCAAATCCAGCACCCCAGTACTGTATTTCAGTCAAAAGATCCAAGCTGCAACCTTTACTTCTGTATACTTGAGTAAAATAAAGTGCCAATAAACAGCTGCTCATGTATCTACGGTATATAAACTTTCTTCCAGGCAGCCGTAGTGCATACATCATTTGGTCCGAGCCTCTCAGCTCCAATTTTCAACAACCTAATTGATTTCTCCAATCATTTGTGCTAAAGCTATTCCGGTGCTTAAATACTAAATTAAGACACTTAATCAAATCTAGTCTTAGTTTTAGTGAGGTTTTTCTTGAGGTATAAATTTTAACTATCAAAAGGTCACACCTGATAAGGACCACAGATTTTGGTTTTGGGTGTGAAAGCCTGTCAACAAATACTCAACAGCTATTACTTAATATGCAAATGCATAATTGGTTTAAGAGCAATTTGCATACAAATGCCACAGAATGCATTAGCTCCACAGCTTTGGCAAACCTTTCAAGAATTTAATTCCAAAGTTTGAAAAATACTTGACTGCTACTCTGTTAGCTTGATGGTATGAAAAATGAGTAGAGTCCTTTTAAGACAGTTTCTTAAAAAAATAGCTTGTTTAAGGATAAAATCAGTTTCTTTTGGAAATATTAACTTGTAAAATTCAGATAGCAACCCCCCACCCCGGTCTTACTGCTCTTTGGCGGTACAGTATAACCACATATCAGTGTGTGCCTCATCTTTGGAGAAGTAAAGACTCCACTTGATTTTGAAGGGATAAAACTTGAATCTTAGTAGCTAAAAAAGTACCTTCACAAAAATGTATGAGCCAGTGGATGTAATACCTAACTTTCAGCTTCAAAACTGGGAAGACTGGAGCCCTAAATGCTGTTGCTACAGATAAACCACTCTCTAATGTTGCACTTATGACAGAAGGACTGTGGGTTATGACAATGAGACGATCGCCTTTAGCAGCGTTGTAGAAGTGCAGTCTGGATGATGAAGGCTGTGCAAAATGGCATTCAGAGGTCTCCCTTCCTCTCAGCACCTTTCAATGGTGGTAAGGGTGCTCTTAATGATGGGACTGTGAAGACGATGATGAGGTGGAAGATGGTTGGGAGGGCAGCAGGCTGTGTGTGCGCGAAGGTCGTTGGGGTCGTGGCTGCTGGGAGGTGGCCCCAGAATCAGATGAGGACAGGCCCGGACTGCCTTCATTGACCTCTGTGTCAAGTTGGGCCGGACACTCAAAGTGAACACAGTGGAACACCTGCAGAGAGATAACAGTCAAACACTAACATGAAAAATCACCACCACAGATAAGACTTTAATTCTACTATTGATTTGAAAGTCAGTGCATTTCAACAGCAACTCATGATGGTAACAACCATTTAAGATACTGTGTTTCCTCGATTTATCCAGGACGATATTAAAACAGTTCAGGTGCCCAGTGATTTATTGGAAAGTGGCTGAGAAAGATTAAATTGGATGATGGATCATATTGAAATATTGGTCCTATGCAAAAAGGGGCCAACAACACACATTAACACAGATTTAGTTAGACATTTATGATTTTACGTTCTCTATAGTATTGAAAAAAAAAGAAGTCTGACAACCACAGTAAACAGTGTTTTCACCTCATTAGCAGTGTTGTGAGTCCCAACAATACGGATGAAGGAAGCAGGCTGCTTGTCAAACTTCAAGGTCTGCCACGATCTGCAAGAGACAGCAGTAAAAACATCACAACAAAGATGTGAAACATTCTGACTTTGTCTCTGTGTGTATGTTTTAATTACATGTATGTCTATTATGATTACATCTTCCTGATTATTGTATTATTGACTTTAAAGGAAAAGTTTGTTAAAGGTTTGACAATGAGCCTGGAATTTTCCGTTCCTTTGGGCTTATAATTTAGTCTACCTAACTTACAAGAGCAGCAGCTATCTAAACACACATCTGTCAGAAATGAAGGCTTAGTCAACAGTAGCTGGAGCACGTAGAAGAAGCAGGAGCCTCACCGACATGCCACCTTGGTGCGGTCAACCACCTTCGTCCACTGCTGCTGGTTGGTGGAGACTTCAATGTAGTAACTGTAGGAGCGCTCGTCACAGTCCCAGAGCAGCAGCCTGAACAGACACAGCAAAGGGAGAAAAATTAAACCTGCTGACTCTGAAGTTTTGTACTTCCCCCTCTCAAAATGTTTCAATAATCACTGGGATGAGTTAATGCCACTTCACACTGCAGATTAAAATGACCACAATTCTGGAAATGATGGTTTTGACCATTTTGATTAATGCTGCAAACAATAGTGGGTACATTTCAGCAACTTTCTGCATTTTGTCTTAACACTGTCACAATTTTAGGTTGTACCTGGTAAAATAAATGGACTTAATGCTCATATCCAGATTCTACTACTTACTGTGTATGCCACATTTGCAATCTATGATGTTACACTAAAACTGCTAATAAAGGTTTGCCACTGATTCTATTGTAAATATGGGGTAAAGAACAAAAGCTTGATTTATGACCAGTTATGCAATAATTACTTGCTCCTTTTTGAATCACGTTCATATCCAATGTGGCCATATTTACCTTAAGGATCCAATGGAGTAGGGCTGAGCCAGCTGGATGACGATGGCTCCAGAACCCAGCTGATGGCAGGTGTAACCAGAGTCCCAATCGTAGTTTCGCGTGTCACCGTTGAGCAAGGCATTTCTGCTACGGCTCACACCCTCGATGACACTGGCACAGGATGCGATGGTTGCCACATTCTCACTAGGCACTGCAGACATGAAGCTCGGGTTTAGAGACTCCTTTAGCATTTATCTATATGGTTGGTATTCAGCTGCTCAGCACTTATCCAGAATAGAGTGAGTGCAAACATGAAGCTTTAAATTCCTGAATTTTAAATATTACAAGCAACTTCAAGTAAAAATCAGACATAAAGCATCAATGTAATATGACACAGTGCTTTAGAATCAAAGGAACAAACAGACTACAAGTGGAGCGAAGACCTGGTTTCGACAACTTACCCACAAGTCCATTCTCCAGGGTAAATGGGCGGTTGGTGAACATGCATTCAAAAGCCACGAGGTGGAAGACCTTGTTGACTGTGTTGTGTGTTCCCACAATGCGAACATACCTGAGACAAAAAGAAAAAGCATCAGATATGAGTGAACAGGAAAACCAACCAAGTGCTGCAAAGTCAACTTTTCCTTAATCGCTCAGCTGGTGTAACTGAACTGGGAGCCAGATGGTTTAGCTCTGGTTTACCTGCAAACTCGTGGTGTGAAGTACAGATTCTGCCAAGAGCGGCAGAGATACTTGGAATGGTCCACAACACGCACCCAGTCCAGCTCATCCATGGACACCTCTATGTAGTAGGAGTATGACCTTATACAATTAAAAATGAGATTTTAAATTAGGCCACAAACCATCTCAGACTGAGTTTGTAATTTTACAGTATTAAGTCAGTATAATGGTGTTCAAGGAAAGGCAAAAAACAATACACGTCTCTTAAAATGTGCCTGGAAACAGAATAAGCACAAAGTATATAAGAAAGCAATCATTATCTGTTTCACTATGTTGGAAGAACACACTGTCTGGCAGGCTTCAAGTAAAGACCATTAAAACACACCCTCTTATCAACCTGACAGCACAGTTTGTTGGAACCAGCAAATCTAGACATGAGTGCAGCCAGTCAACTGCTTCAATGATAAACTGAAGCTCACTATGCACTCACATATCAATAAAGCCACTGTGAATTATACTACACTGTTCAATGTTCAATACTCAAATCCTGCTTTTCTAGTTTGTAACTTGTCTTACCGGCTGTCTCTGTCCCACAGCAGGAGGCGGATGTGGTTGATGATGAACGGTTGGCCCAGTTTGACCTGGATCCCAGCCCTGCCATCCTCCTCAATGGGATGCCTGGAGAAGCCGTGGTCCAGGTCATAGTTCTGAGTGTCTCCATCCAGCAGCGCCGACTTCAGCTCCCCTTTCACCACCTGAGCTCCGTACTTCATGGTGGCAATGTTCTCCTCTGGTACTGAAACCCCAGAAAAGAAAGGCATAAAATACACAGATAATACATATAGAAAGCTAAGGAGTAAACTAATTACATCTTTCAATAAAATTTGATGTGATTCATAATAGTAGTAATAATAACAATAAGCAGGTGGAGCAGTAAGAGCACTGACTGAGCATTCCCCGATAGTTAAGGTCCATGTTGCGGCTCTCAGAGCGGGTCTTAATGGCATCTAGCAGGTCGTCCGGGCTCAGAAGGCCGGATGGTCGCACCACATTGAGCATCTCTGTCAGGGTCATGAGTGGCAGCCGAACTGCCGACATCACTTCCTGTGTGTCAGCCCCATCCTCGTGCTGCCGACACCAGCGACACAAGGCCTGGAAGATCTCCTTCTCACTGGAAGCAAATGAGTCCCGGCTGACCACAGTCAAAAGAGCAGTCTGCAAACACAGGTATGTCAATTAGTCAACTGTTTAAGTCAAAAATACCAAACACATACTGACTGCACTTTCTCACTTTATGAGTATCTCTGTAAATTAAGTACTTGACAGCAGAGTAGTTTCAAGATATCTGGGCCTGCAAAGTTTAAGGGACAGTGTCTGTATCATTACCTTAGCAAAAGTTACATCAAGTGACATATGTCATTGTATTCTGTGTTTTCATAAACAACAGCATGTAAGCCTCAGCTCTGCTGTGCTGTTTAAGAGAAATCACTTATCTGCCACTAAAGGTCACTACATCTCAGCAGAAGATATTTACTGCCCAGATTATTCTTATGTTTCAAATCATAGATGATGTGATCCTGATTACAACTCTTCATACACCATTCCATCATCCTGCCACCTCTTACCTTGGAGAGCATGAGGAAGCCGTCAGAATTCAACACTTCAGGTGCGTGTCTGTCCATATAGGCACAGCAGGCTGCACTGAGTGTGCTCAGAGAATAGAGACTGGCTACATCAAACACCAAGCAGACATTGTTGGTGTGCAGGATGGTGCGGAGGAACTCAGAGGTGGAGTCCTCCAGCGGCTGCAGGCCATAGCGGTGAGCCAGGCCCAGGAAGTCGAGCAGCACCTCTTCCCGGGCAGAGCTGAGGCTGGCCCGGCCTGTGTACAGGTAGTGTAACAGCATTGAGAAGGCTTCGGCGCGTGTCTCCTCCAGACACACCTCCGCCTGGGGCTGGGACTCTTTCATTCCACCATACAGCAGAGCCCTAAAGAACCCAGAATAAGGAAAACGCTTAAGTGTTTATACTTTTTTTGAGTGGCTGTAAATTTCCTAATTAATTTGCTACTCTAAAATTCCCAGTCCCAGTCTTACAAGTTAATCTTTTCGCATTTAAGGAGCTGGAATGAGGAGCTGTTTCACATGAGTGCTTCAAAATTCCACAAATATTGATTATCAAAACCAAACAATGGATCACCTGATCCAGACCATAAGTTTTATATA
>JBBMJY010000011.1:2282767-2313436 GCA_037833715.1 Toxotes lorentzi
AGCAAACATGTGGACTCAGGATTAACTAGAAATGCAGAGACAAAGCCACAGAAGACACAACACAACAAAAGGAGTCACGGTAACAGTGTTTACAACACAGGTGAGAAGACTTTCAAATGTGACACTTGTGGAAAAGTGTTTGAGTATAAATCGAGTCTGTATAAACATCTGAAAATCCACACAGGAGAGAAACCATACCGTTGCGAGGTATGTGAGAAATGTTTCAGATATAGATGTGACTTAATGGCCCACATGAGAGTCCACACAGGTGAGAAGCCACATATATGTAGCTCCTGTGGGAAAGGTTTCAGGTGTAGAAGTGAATTGTTGGACCATATGAGAATCCACACAGGTGAGAAGCCATATTCGTGCAAGACATGTGGGAGAAGTCTCACAACGAGAGCGGGATTGTTGATCCACATGAGAACCCACACAGGGGAGAAACCATATTTGTGCAACACGTGTGGGAAGAGTCTCTGCACTAGAACAGGCTTGTTGATCCACACAAGAACTCATACAGGTGAGACCCCATACCCCTGCAGCACCTGCGGGAAAAGGTTCACTGCCATGTCAATATTGAAAAGGCACATGAGAACTCACACATGTGAGAAGCCATATTGTTGTGAAACATGTGGGAAGAGTTTTGTGTGTAGTGGTGTTTTGAAAGTCCATAGAAGAACTCACACGGGTGAGAAGAGATTTAGTGACAACTCAGCACTGAAAAAACATATGAGTGTACACAGGTGAGAAGCCATATTTTTGTAATACCTGTGAGGAAGAATTCATTCCAGCTCTGTCCTGGGCTGCCC
Organism: Toxotes lorentzi; assembly: GCA_037833715.1. NCBI lineage: Eukaryota > Metazoa > Chordata > Actinopteri > Toxotidae > Toxotes > Toxotes lorentzi. The sequence goes on from JBBMJY010000011.1 coordinate 2,283,577, forward strand.
GCTGGACACTGTGGAGGAGGTGGGTGAGAGGAGGATTTCCACTAAGCTGACATCCATTATGGACAGCACCTCTCACCCCCTGCACCAGACTGTGGAGGCGCTGAGCAGCTCCTTCAGCAGCAGACTTAGACATCCACAGTGTAGGAAGGAAGTCCTTCATTCCCTCTGCTGTTTAGTTGTACTCTGCTCTGGCCTAACTTTTCATCTGTCCATGGCGGGACTGTGCAATATTTTTTTTCTCTTTCCCACAGTATCCTACTCGTCACTCCTCCATCATCGCGTAGATTTGTATATAGCCAGTTTTAGATTGTAAATATGCTATTTTTTGTACTTATCTTAGTGCCATGGTCAAAATTTGACCATGACACTGATCTGTGGATGAACTACAGCAGCAGAGACCATGTCAGGTTCCAGTCCTGTCAGCCAAGAACAGAGATCTGAGGCTGCAGTGGACACAGGCTCACCCAAACTGGGCAGATGTACTGTATGTGTAATGTATTTTAGCATTGAAAAACACATGCTTTTTCACAGTTCATCACTTGAGGGCGCTACAGTGTTTCTGACTCAGCTGCGCCCAAACTTCATATTCAGTCAGAAGACGTGTCCTGAACTACGGAAATGTTGGGGAACCTTCTGGCTCTTTCAGACTCCACTCATCAACAACTTCATGATCAAAGCTCCAGGAAATGAGTCCGCTGCTAAACATCTATTCACAGCCTCATTTTACATGTGAATCAAAAGCTTAAACAGAGAGAATCATGACTTCATTTAGAGCTTTTGGATGAGTCCCTTTCATGTAATATTACAAGTGTAAAAATTCTACCATTTGGTAACATTTGGAACACCTGCACTGGAAGCTTTCATCTTTATTACCACTTAAATCTTTTTCCACACATGCAGAATAGTACGTTTAATCCTTTCACTCTTCAGTGTCGTGTTTTTAATGTTTCTGTGTTTAACAATCTTTTAAAAAAAAGTCATCGACTATATGAATCCATCCCTGGTACATTATGCAATATTTATTGATCTTACCACTAATGTAATAATTTATATACATTATTTTATATTGTTCCATCTGCTGTTTGATTTAACTTTCCAATTGAAATGATATGAGAGTGAAAAGAGCAGCCCTCAAAATACAGAAAGGTTAGTCACAAAAAAATTAAATTGTCTTAAAAAGCAACAAGTGACAGACAGAAACTGTTGCCAGAGCTATTGACTAGTTGCAGCTTTCGTTTATTTCACACACAATGTCAACACATCTCTGTTTCTCACCACAGAGCGGCACCAGAGATCCTTCACACTAAGTGGTGGCCACCGTCTGCACAATCGCTCTACACAATATGGCCAAAAGTATGCAGACAACCAAACACACGAGATGAAGAAGAGATGGAGAAAGGGAAGGAATTAGTGAACACACGAAGAAAAGAAAGAAGGAACTGAGGGAAAAGGGAGAGAAGAAAGGTGTGAAAAGAAATTTTTAAAATAGTGATATTTTATACATTTATCTGCAGTGCACCATTGGTGGATGTCAGAACTGACACTACACCTATGGGATACACAAAGTGAATAAAATGTACAGTGTTTATCTCTGACGTGTCTAAAAACCATCTATAAATGTGGATGTTGTTGGCTGTCAGATGAAACTTGGGTAATAAAAATCAGTTTGCAATCGAATCTGGAAGCAGATATGACGCTAACATACATTAACTTTGTGTGAGAAATCCACACTCGCATACTTTCTGTCTCACACACACACATAGGCATTTATTAACAGTAATTAGTGTGTGTGTTGAGCATGAATAAATTGCGGTTGGAGGGGGGCTGTTAATGCAGTTAAGGACAAAGGGCTGTCAAACTAACTGATTCTGCTTCACTGACACTCCCCTACAGGACGCATTCCACACACAAGAAGGCCTGTCTCTAACACTGGGCTGACAGGGGATTAAGATGAGGAAATTCATTAAAACATAAATATGGATTAGCTCCTGCAGCTCACTTTCTGACTGAGTGGGGTAAAAAAGTAGCAGTCTGATTATGTTCTTTAAAGCTTCTGTGACATTTACCATCAACTCTCCGAAGCCCCTTTAAATCCAGGCTCCGTTTGTGGATCAACTGTGAGCTCAGAGGGAATGTTGGTGTTGAATCCATCTTTGTGAGGTTTTTATTTTTTACTTATGCTGTTGATGAAATGCAAATGAAGTTTCCTTGAAGCTGAGATATGGCAAGCACCACACTTTACCTCACCAAACCCAACTGACACCCGAGCAGGAGAGTAATTACATCATTACGCATACAAATGGGCTAATTTAGTTTCTTTTTTTTTCTTTTGCCTTGTCAATGCGTCCATAAGACCATGACCCAATTTCAACACCCAATCACAACTCAGAGAAAATCTCCTGAGCCAATGGGATGCTTGGAGCCACCCACCTGCATGCATAATAATAACAGGCAGAATAATAACACAAGGGGGGAAACTTGCAGAAGCTGCAGCTCGCTCAGTGTCCTTTGGAGATTACTTCACCTCTCTGAAAACCTTCACCATGGTCGACGCCTTCTGTGCCACTTGGAAACTGGTTGACAGTGAGAATTTTGATGATTACATGAAAGCACTTGGTGAGTAACAGAAACTTTTTCTTTATTTTACTATTTTCTGTTTTGTTCAACTTTTTGTTGTGCCTACAACAAAGGAAATGTTCAGAGATGGTTGTAAATCAGGACGTTAACGGCCATATTTCACCCCTGTCCCCTGCTCAGGTGTGGGCTTTGCCACCCGGCAGGTCGGTAATGTGACCAAGCCGACTGTGATCATCAGCCAGGAGGGCGACAAGGTGGTGATTCGCACCCAGAGCACCTTCAAAAACACAGAGATCTCCTTTAAGCTGGGAGAGGAGTTTGACGAAGCCACCGCTGATGACAGGAACTGCAAAGTAAGTTGACAGAAAAAAACCCAAAAGTAGTTAAAAACTTAAAAAAAAGATAAAGGACACAGGAACAGTGGAGACCAAACACTTAACTTTGTATCACACCTCAAACTCTAATCTGTGGCCCGTCCAGAGACTGAGACAGGAGCGCTTGGATGGTTTCCAACAAGTGTCCTGCAGCATTAGAAGTTGTTTCGTTGTGCTTTACTTCAAATAATCCTAATCAGAAAATGTATCAGAAAATCTTATTTAATCCGTTCGATTCATTCTCACCACTGTTCTCTCCCAGTATGCAAAGTTAATAAGTTTAAAACTATTTTTTTCTCCAAATGCAGTTCTTGCAGGTCTTGGAGAAATAATGAGACCTCCGGGAAAAAAAACTATAAAAAACTTTCTGCTCATTTGTCTTTCAGTCCACAGTGACTCTGGATGGAGACAAGTTGGTCCATGTCCAGAAGTGGGACGGCAAAGAGACCAAGTTTGTCAGAGAAATTAAGGATGGCAAGATGGTCATGGTAAGACAAATACAAACCCAGATTATACACACAACTTATTCCTGTATAGTTTATCAATACCCGACTTTACTGAAGTACATTCAGGCGTCACACAAACAGTGAAAGAGTGATTGTGAAGCCACAAAGTGGGAGAAAAATAAAGTAATAATCATCATTTAGGAAATTTGTTGTGTATTATTGGTGCAAACAGTAATATCAATTCTCAAATCATTTTCTTGTCAGTGGAAGCACCTGTTGGAAACAAATTTCCCATTCAGAAACTTCACTCACTCTTCTGTGTGCTCTCAAATACAATGAAATTATCAGAGAAAAAAAAAAATAAATTCATGGTGAGTAAATATGTTTTTCAGAAAGTTTATCTTTTATCTTTCCGAAGCTCCAAAAAGGCAGCTGAGAGTCTGTTTTTGTTTTTGTGGTGATGAATGGGTGGGCCTTTTCACAGTCACATTAGCTCGATTGTATTCAACAGAGTAAATTACCAACCTGTCAGCTGCCACGCTGCCTCACCAGCTGTTAAAAGACTTTTTTTGGCGGTAAAATAAGGGATTTGGGAACATTCAGTTCCCTGTCATGGCAACTGTCTTCTCTCCCCTACAGAATTTGACCTTTGAAGACATCCATGCAGTGCGTACCTATGAGAAGGCATGAGTGCTCCGACTGACAGCGTCGCAAAACAGCCAAGAAGCGTTGATTTTATAATTATTATTGACATTATTGACTGACTGTATGCTTCTCTTTGCACTTCATCCTCCTCCACATGTTCACGACCCGCAGGCTGCACGTTTTGTAAGAATTTTTTTTTATATGAATACATTTCTGTCATGATGGGTGGATCGTCTTTGCAACCCTGTGTGAAACATGAAATAAAAACACAGAGAATAAATGTTTGTCTCTTCTCTTCTTTATTGACAGTCTCGTGCATGCGTTCCTGCATGAGGTGTCGCTGTATCATGACTAAAACAGACCGTATTGTTCTCTAGTGGCACAATAACAGACAATTCTATTTCCCATCTCAGCTGCAAAACCGGATGCATAACGAGACTGTGTTCTGGGACAAAGTGGAGCAGTTGCATCAGCGTAGTATCCACTCAGAGCCAATTATTTGTGTCTGATTGCTCCCTGGTGTTATTTTATGTGATTTTAAGGTTTCAAATGAGTGTTTAATCCTGGCTACAGAGGTATGCTTTGACAAAACATCTATTCAAGCTGCCTTCTGTAATTAAAGGGTCTATTCACCCAACATACTTTATTACTTGCCTCCAGTGGTGGCCATGCTAATAATTTTGGTTTGAAATATTCAGTAGTTGTAGTGTCCCTGTTACTCTGAACAGCCCACAGATGTCACCTCACAACAGTTCTCATTGAAACCACTCTCTGCCAGATAAACAGTCTGTGAAATCTGCTCATAGCGACGTGTTTCTGTTGATGATAGAGACCAAAAACAGAGCTAAAAGAGCATGAGTATTGGACTTCGATTCATCAGGTGGACACAAACACAACTCCAAATGAATGATAATGATGCTTTGTAACTGCTGGATGAGTAAAGAGGCAAGTGTTTGCAAACAAGTTGACCACATTAACTTAAAATGTGATGATAAATCAGTGTTGTAATCACAACTTGTTCCCACATGAGCAAAAAAAATAATAAAATAAAGTAATTTTTAAAACTGTGAGCACCGTAAACGCGGTAGAGCACCAGTATGTCAGTGTTTTAATGTTTCTTACATTTTCTTGCTCAACTACTTGATTAATTAACAACTTTATTAAATGCAGTTAAGTTTCATCCCACCAGAGTTTCAGCTCACACCATGCATGAGGACAAACCTTGGCTCTGCTCTCTGCACACTTTTCCTTTTCGTTTCGAGAACTTCCTCCTCCTGCACAGGGAGTCACATGACCAGTCGGTCGCTGTACTTCCTGTTTATGTGGGAGAAGAGTGACCTACGTGACCGGCTGACCTACGTTGAACAGCAATAAGTTTATATAGAGGCTATGTGTTGAAACCGGACACCGTACTGTCCGGTTTCAACACACTGAACATGGTACAGCTTTTATGTTTTGCGCTGCTGCTGTGCAGCGCGGCTCCGCTCGCAGCAGCACCGACCGGAAGCACGTACCTGCCGGGCGCAGGTGAGTGACAACCCCGCGTCTTTCCTCTCATAAGAACTCCGTGGAAAACACTGTCAGTTTATTTCTGCCTTGTGTCACTATCCACAGAACTTCAAAGGCTAAAATGTGTGAATTAATACTTTTTGTTCATCCGCTGCAGGCTTCACTGAACCGAATGATCCGTGTGTGATCGCGAGCTAAAAGTCGTTATTTTGGTAAATCTAGAGCTGGATGCTGGATGTAATCCTGGCCGAATTTACCCTAAGACATTGTGGATTAACACAAATTGTAAAATTCTTTGGTTAACGTTGCATTTTGTTTACGGATAATCAAAAACTTATTATTTGACAGATTTTTAAACGGAGTGTAGCCAGAAACGCCAGACCACCACACTCAGCACATGTAGGTTCACTGGGGCTAATGATGGTTTTAATTTATTTTTTTTTTTACCTTTATTAATTTAATTTTAAGTATCCCATTACCCCCATTTGCACAGATACAAGTGGTAAGAATTTCTTTTTTATCTCACTTTCACAAACTGTAGTTTTCAGCTGTTTTCACTTAAGTTTCTCCCTCCATGTCTCCAGGCAGGTTCTGGCACATCACAGACCTCCACCTGGACCCCACCTACCACCTGGCCCCAGATCCAACCAAGGTTTGCTTCTCCTCCAAAGGAGCCCCAGCCACCCATGCTGGCCTGTACGGGGACTTCCTGTGTGACTCTCCGTACCGCCTCATCCAGTCAGCCTTCACTCACATGGCACCGCTCACACAGCAGCAAGACTTCATCATATGGACTGGGTCAGTATACTGATGAGGGAGAGGTGGATGCCAGGATTATTTTCTTCTTCTTCTTTGAAAATGTACCTTTAAAGGCTTTCTTGTTCTGTCAATTTTTCCCCATGAAAAATTGGGGCACTTAGTAACTAGAGGTCTGTTACATGATAATCAGCAGTGAGACTAAGCAGCTCACAGAAACAATATGCAGCAGTTTCATATCCTGTTCCGTCACTACGGTAACTGTTTGAAGATTGAGGATGTTTCTCAGAGGTCACTCCGGATCAGCCTCACCTCTTCAGGGGAATCTTATAGGGTTGTTTGTTTTCAGCCACTCTCAAACCAGAGATGCAGGTGATGGATGACCATTTTATTTGGTTCTCCACAGGGTGCACTGTAATAACTTTAAAGAACCCCTGACTTTTCATGTATCCCCACTGCCAGTTAGAAAAAAGTGAGCCTCATCTCTGCTTGAGGTTCGAGGCTACATTGGGCATCATCCATCATGAGACCAACAATGTTACATGCAAGGCTAAATTGGTGGAGTACTAGTTTCTACTTGGCAGGACACTGCCTCTAAAATTCTTCTCTCTTGATCTATCTCTCTTTCTAAAGACGTGAGATGGTGGTATTCAAGGTTTCGATTGGTGTGGGGGGGGCTTCCTGTAAGAAGCACCGTACAGTGTGTGTGTTTTCATGTGAAGACAGAAGTATCACTTCCTCCCGTCATGTTTGGCCTTTGCCGACCCAGTGGAGCTTATTCATCAAGTGTCCATAATTACAGAATATGATCTTAATTTAAAAGGATTAAAGCTGATTGATTGTGCACAATGTATTTAAAGTTTGTGTGTAAAACTCTGTAATAATTACAGTGATAATGATAATGAAAAACTGTAAGCGTAGTTTAAAGCATCAGTCACAGCAGTAGCTCCTCCATACAGCTCTGTATTAATCTGCAGCTAATCAGCTAAAAGCCAGGAATTCACAGTCGTATTAAATATGCTAAAGAGAACAGCTTGCCTCTTAAAACTTGAAAAGACACCCTGGGGTAGAGGATTAAGTTACTGTGCAAGCAGATCTTTTTCTTTATTCTGTTGTTACTGGTCTTTGTGGCATGAGTTTTCACTCAAAGGGGAAATCCATTGTACAGTGGAATTACCATTATTTCGTCAATGTTGTACATTTGAGAAAAATTCTGCTGAGACAACCATGTTTGGAAAAATGGATTTGACAGTGGGAGTAGTAATATTGGGAAATCTGTTAATTTTTTTTTTTTTACTGGTAGGACTGACTGGTAGAGCTGGTAACTCCCAGTCAGAGTAGCTGCTCCCAGCGACTTTAGCTCATCACTCACTCAGTTAACTCAATTTAAAGTTGTGCTTAATTCCCCTTGCTGGAAATGTTTTACGTTGCTTTAATAACATGCAAACATTGGGTGCAATCTCTCATTCTCCTGCTTAAATAATAACTACATCTGTTGTTTATCTGACCTGGGCTAATGAGACTGGATCTTATTTTCCCTCTCTCTCAGTGACAGTCCACCTCACGTCCCTGTAGATGAGCTCTCCACAGACACAGTGATCCAGGTGATCAGTAATATGACCCAGACCATCATACAACACTTCCCCAACCTGACAGTTTATCCTGCCCTGGGGAACCATGACTACTGGCCACAGGTAACTTGAGGTCATGGGATGGTAAGCAGTTTAGAAGGATGTTTTTATTTCTTTATAACTTCCATTCCATGTGAGACTACATATTATAGCGACATGTTGCTGAGTAACACTCTGTGTTTTGCTCAGGCTAAATGTTTGCATCATTGTTCTTAGGACCAGCTGCCGACATCCACTAACGCCATCTACAGGGCCGCTGCCCAGCTGTGGAAACCCTGGCTGCAGACTGAAGCTCTGCTCACTCTCTCACAAGGTAACGCGCTCGTACATCAGCTGCTGTGAGGGCGTTTCTGTCACCAGTGAGCAAAAACGTTATGACCAGTCACCAGTGAATAACATTGACTGTCTCACAACAACAGCTCATGTTAAGGTCTCGGATATAGGGGACGGTAAGTGAACGGTCGGTTCTTGTAGTTAACGTGTTGGATGAAGGAGAAATGTGCTGGTGTCAAACCTCTGAAGGGGCGAGGCTTGTGGGGTTCTCCCAGTCAGCAGTGGGATGTGCTGGAACAACAAGTCTTATTCTTTGTGACTCCAACTCAGAACCTACAAGACTTAAAGGAACCACAGGGCACCTTCAGAGGTCTTCAGAGTCCATACCTTGCAACTTCATATTAGGCAGGGTTGGTCCTAATGCTCCGTCTCATCAGCGTGAATAGCATTCTCACATTGGAGAAACTGGGACCACAGAATGTTTGGTTATTATTTAAACAGGTCCAGATAAAGTCATAAAATGTTATGCTAACACTTCATTTTAATGCTTCGCTCTGTTCCTGCAGGTGGTTTCTACTCCCAGCTGGTTAAGCCTGGTTTGCGGGTGGTTAGTCTCAACACTATCCTTTACTATGGACCTGATAAAGTCACGAGTAACATGACAGACCCTGCTGGACAGTTCGAGTGGCTGGAGAAAACTCTGGAGACAGCAGCTCAGAGCCTGGAGAAGGTCTAACATTTTCCGTCTTTTTATCTTGAACCCTGACCTTTGACCTGCCTCAGGTGGTTTGTCAAATGAATCAGCATACCATGATTGAAACCAAGACTTATTTTTCAGACATGAATAAAAAAGTTGAATACTGTATGTGTGAAAACATTATGTGGAAAAAGTTATTTTGCTATCATCGTCATCGCCATTGATCTTGAAACCTTTACTTCTGTTATCTTCTGCCTGATGTTTAAAAGTGGCTTTCTTCATGCTCTAGGTGTACATCATAGCCCACGTACCAGTGGGCTACCTGCCCTTTGCCAGAAACACCACTGCTATAAGCGAGAGCCACAACGAGAGGCTGGTTTCCATCTTCAGGGAGTACAGTCATGTGATTGCAGGTCATTTCTACGGCCACACCCACCGCGACAGCATCATGGTGCTGTTGGACCAGAAAGGTAACAAGTAATTCTTTAAAAATCTCTTTATATTTTGCACTGTGTATTGTATTTTAGATTTTGAAGGGTATTGGTTGCACTAAATTAGATTTTTATTATTTACCACAGTTCTCTTTTTCCCTCACTCCTGCTTTTTCTTTGTGTTGTGCATATGACAGAAAGTTTGCAAGGACTCAGAACACCACTGAAGTTATGGCAAATCATAATAATCCCAAATGAAAAGCAAAGAATAGCCTTTGATACCCATCACATTTTCCTGTAAAGTAAATCAGGTTTCCTGTAAAGCACTTCCCTTTGATAATGAATTGCAGATTAAATGAAAATAATTGTGGGCTAGTTACGCAGTTTTGTAAAAGGCTATTTAAACACCACTCAGCTCTTCCCCAAAGCTACACAGGCTCTCTGCCAGCAGCTGTTTGCATTGCTGAGGTTATTAGTGTGTGAGAGGAGCAGCAGCAAAAATTAAACACAGGACACGGATTTCCATATTATTGTGGATGATCTTCATCTTATGTTCCATCTGCGAGTCACTGCACTCACACAATTAAAGTGAATTAATTACATTAACAACTAAAATCAATTAAAAAGACAAGTGGACTATAAAATGACCTTCACCAGAGAAATTTCACTGATACGTGTTTCTCGAAAAAAAGACAGGATCTTCTCAAACTAGCTGCTGTTGTCTGGTCTGTGAAGTGTGCAAAAGTTAAGTTGCTCTGGATATCAGGCTGGGAACTTGTAAAGTGAGTCTGCTTTTTCCTGCAGTGGGTGTCCAGTACACCTGCAGCTTTAAAAACCTGCAGGAAGCATCAAACCAAAAGAAATGATTAAAAACTCAGACAGATCTGCTGACTGAAATTTTAAAATAAGCTAGGTGTACCCCAGGAATCCCCAACACATTTACAACCTGAGTGCATTCACTGAATTAAGTTGTGTCTGTGTTTGGCTTTTTTGTTCTGCAGGTAAACCACTGAACTCTCTTTTTGTGTCACCGGCTGTTACACCAATCAAATATGTCCTGGAGCCGTACTCTAACAACCCAGCTTTCCGCATGTACTTGTACAACCCCAAGGACTACGCTGTATTGGTAAGAAGCTCAGAGCTACACAATCAGCTCATATCTAAATGAGCTGATTGTGTGCTGACACTTTAATCATATTAAAGTTCTGCTATAACAGCCTATGCTCTTTTGGCAAGACTTTCCAGCATACTTTAGAAGCTGGCTGGTCAAAACCATATAAAACAGCTCCAGACAAAAAGCACATAAAATGGTCATTTCACACACAGGAACCCATCAAATCAACCTATAGAACATAAAGCAGAGGTTGTAATCATCAAATCATTTGTTGCCAACAAACCTGCCAAACTAAAATCTTTGTCTGAAAATTTTTGATAGATCTAGAGCCTTATAGTTAGCATAGACTTCCAAGGAGGTTCTGCTCGAGTTAGGAAGCATATTGACAAATTTAGATCAGACGAAAATTTCTCCCACACTCAAAACACCTTCAGCTTTTACCTCCCTGATCACAGACAGAAGAAACAAGTCCCTCTTGATGATTAATCACAGTGTCAATCAACACACAAAAACTGTTTCTGGCTTTCAAAAAGACTCAAAGACTTTTTTCTTGCTCTCTTCTCTCTCCCCCCCTTTCTGTGCCTTTCTCTCTCTCTCTGAAGGATATCTGGCAGTACTATCTGAATCTGACGGAAGCCAACGAGAAACAAAGATCTGACTGGAGGCTTGAATATATCATGACTGAGGCTTTTGGACTGACTGACCTGCAGCCACAAAGCCTGCTCCAGCTGGGCCTGAGCTTCAGGCTGCCTCAGACCAAAGCCTTTGACAGGTATTTCAGTAACTACATGGTCAGCTACAACAGCAGTATCACCTGTGAGGGAGACTGTAAGGTCAGCCAGGTGTGCGCTGTGCTCTACCTGGACCAGCTGTCCTACTCCAAGTGTGTCGCAAAGGAAGAGTGGTAGCGTGAACGTGGATCAAAGTGGAGGATTGCCAAGGGATTTGTCTCAGGTGTCACTTTTAGTTTTTGATTTTTAAAGTGATTTATTTCGATATCGATATCTTTAATTTCTAAATGGTGGAATCATGACAAAGGGAATTCCATGCACTGCTTCCACCTCTCCCAAATATTAATCCAACTATTTTACAGTTTTTTCTTCATCTAGCGAGTCCTCCTCTATCTCCTCTGGCTCTCGGTTAAGGGAAATCAGTGCTGGCTTCTAGGTGGACGATTTAATTTGATATCTGTTCTGCAGAAGAGTTGAAGCTCGTCTGTCCATCACACGAGTTTATTCCCTGTATCTTTACTTCTACACTAATGGATTATTCCTGATCTCTGGGATCTAATTGCTGCCAAGTGCCAAACATTAAGTCAAAAGTGAAATGGAAGTTAGAGCATTTTTATCTTCTGTACTGTCACATAGTTCTGACTAAAACAAAATATATGAGCAGAGTTTAGTTACAAGGAGGATTTAAATCACGTCCTTTAGATGTGATTGGATCGGCTCAACAGCTGAACAGGACTGTTTACCCACACCACCTGAACAGACCTTAACCACACTGATCATTCTCTGCAACCTACAATTCAGTGGTCAAATGTGTGTTTTATATGATCAAATACTTACTGACAAACACACATCTTTTGCACATCTTTGGCATGAAATTCATTTAAGACGTGTAAAATGTAATCACCGTTTTACATATCATACAGATAATTTTGGTTTTAATTTATCTACTAAATAAAGATATTTTTTCATAGACTTCTTAAACCACCTTGTCTGTTCGTTGCCTTCGTGTGTTACAGATTTTAAAAATAGAAACTTAACTGCAGGGCTGTAAGAGTTGCTAACTTAAAGCCACAGTGAAACTTGTGCAGGCTTGTTTGTCTCTGCAGGAGAGGCAAAGGAAGAGCGACCAACCTCATCGGACCCTCTCACTTCAATTTCATGCCCCTCCCTCCAGCGCCCCCCTGATCTTTTTCTTCTCCTGTCCAAACTTTTCAGAAACTCCTCTTGTTTCTCAGCCACCACCCCAAGCATTTGCCTCTCTCCTCCTCCCCTCCACCCTCCTAGCTCTTCTCTCCCTTTGCCTCCCTCCCCAAATTCTGATTACTCCGGTCTTAAAGCTTCACCAGCTTTTTTAAATGTAAAATGCATCGATCCAGATCACTAAAAGTTGCGATGCGACAGAAATGAGCCAGATGAATAAGATGCAAAATCAGGAAAATCATGTTTCCACAAAAGAAAATAGTTTACTTTTAGACTTGTTTCTCATCTTCATTGTATTTGTTGTGAATTACATAATAATCTTCTCTCCTCCGAGGCCTGAAAGTTATTCAAATAAACCAAACATGGACGGATGGATCACTTTCTCGTTAAGGTAGTCTCAACCTGAAGATTGAGACTACCTACGATCATGAGCCGGGGGTAAAACATAACCCTGTTTAAGAAATTTGCATTTACATGGCATGAAAAGTTTTTAAACTCCTCAGAATTATTTGGATTTCCCAAAGTGTAATGGCGATTTAGATATGTTTGGACACGTATGTCCAATATATTATTAGCCAGTATAACCAGTATATATTATTCAAAACTTCAGATGGAAAAAAGAAAGTCCAAGTTAATAAAAAGTTTCCTTTAGAGCCCTGAGGAGTGGATCTGTAATCTGTGTGTGTTTGTTAAAATCTTTCCCCTCATGAGCCCCTACTGTCATTATTATTCCCGACCAGCCCTGGCCTCCTCCCTCCGTCCTGCCTGACAGAACGTAACTGTGGAGACAGAGTTGGTGGCGAGCATGGCGATGGAGAGGACTTGATCGCCACGGTAACAGCAGTAGAGCTCCCAGTCCTCTGAATCCATCTCAGAGGTCACGGTTAGCTCGTAGTATTTAAACACTAAACTGCCACTTAGATACAGCAAATAAAGTCTGCGTGTTTGGGTGATTCTTACCACAGGATTCACACAATGTGAGAATCCTTTCAGAAAAAAAAAAAAAAATCTAAATCTAAATCAAACCAGTATTTTCTGTGACCAGTTCTCCTCAGTACACCTGCACAGTTTTTCAAGGAACTTGGCGGATTTTTCCAAGCATCTCAGAGAACATGGAGTTTTTCTGAGGATTTGGTCTGTCTCAGTGTCTTCTGTCTCTTCACGTAATCCCAGACTGACTCCATGATGTTAAGATCAGGGCTCTGTGGAAGCCAGACCATCTGTTGCAGGATGTAGTTCTTTAAAGCTCTGGCTGTAAGTTTGGGATCATTGTCGTGCTGCAGACTGAACCTGGGATTGATCTGGCTCCTCCCTGATGATACTGCATGATGGACAACAATCGAAACATCTAAAGTGCTTTTCAGTCAAACACTTTTATACAAGCTATCCCTGTAGTTATGGAATGACCATGCAGTTTTTGAAACACTGCATTTTATTTAGGTTGTTCAAGCTGAACAAAAGCTAACATGCTGACTCTCCCCTTGGGAGTTTTTATGTTTCTTTATTTTATAGTTTTGAACTAAAATGGATTTAAGTGGATGTTTAAAGGCATGGAGTCAAAGTCACACAGTTTCGTTGAGTTGGCGAGTCAAAATCTGGACTGAAATTAAATTGTTTATCATGTTCCTGAAACCTTCTGGAAATTGTGTTCAACTTTTACTTTAAGGGTAAAAGAAGCACTAGAACAGCAAAAAAAAAAGAAAAGAAAAGAAGAGAGTAATAGAACTTGAGTAAATGTACTTAATTTCCTCCTCTTCATCGTGAAAAGTTGTGGCATCAAAGCTAAGCTGTTTCTGCAGGGTGACTGAGAGAAGACCCAGAGGCTGAAAACCTTTTGAAATGGTCTTATGTGCAGGTTTGGCTGCCTGTTACACTGTCCGTCTTCCTGAATGGCGGTTCTCTGTTTGGCTGGCTGACCCACATGTTCAGGTCTGCATACATTTCTGCTTTTGTTCCAGTTGGCTGACTGTCTGGCTGGCTGACTGTTTGCTGACTGGTGGTGCCCCACAACCAGTTAATCTGAGGATTACTGTCAGGACAGTATAGCCGTCCAGCTGCCCTCTCCTGGGGAGCAGGAATCTGTGTGTATGTGTGTGGGTGAGTGTGAGTATGGTTCAGATCACCATTATCCTTCAGGCTTCCAGCTCACCAAATCCCTTTTCACATCTTCAGGTTTGAAACACTGTCCCTCTCTTAAGTTTTGATTAGCACTGAATGTGTTTCATTCCTGCAGTTTGGAGTCATACTGTTGATGTCAGGTGGTATCTAGGGACGTTACCTGGCATTCGTCACTGCATGGCTCAGTGGTTTGTTTGTTTTTTTGGCAGAGGGTGGTGATTTGGAAGAAAACTCGTGATAATGTCTTGATCCCTAGTAAAAGGTAGAGTTACAGTTGATTCTCTTCAAGTCCTTTTATAGCTTGAGAGATCTATGTCTGCAAACTGGGAGCTCTCATCTTTACTAATTAGATGGAGGCACCTGAGTTTTTCTTTTTTCTTGTTTAGTAAGCACCGTGTGGTGGTTTGCAGGTCAAAACCTGTTTAGATGTCTATGGTAAACCAAGCTCAATATGGCTGCAATGCAAAGCACTATTTTTTTTTTGGTTATGGTGGTGAATGTGTGCCACAGTTTATCGGTTAGTTTTACTGCCCCCCCTCGAAGAAGAGTTTGAAAATAAACACCAAATAAGTGTTTACTCAGAGTTCAGCTGTTGTCACACATACAGCCATAATTATGCTTTTCAGGGGCCCAAATGTAGGCACTTAATGAATAGAGGGTCACTGCTATGCATTTGACCAACCATCTGAAGTCTGGCCTTGGATTTGCCTGCATGTTTCTTGCATTAAAGCAGACTCCAGCAACTGAGCATCTTTATACCCCACATGCAAAGTCAGCAGTGTCCTCAGACTGCAGGTTACCTTCTCCCCCTGGACCTCGGCTAATCCCCCTGTGTAAAACGGACCTTGTCTGGACTAAAAGTGATTAGTGCCGTTTGTTGCTGAGTTGCCATTATACTCAAATCTGCAACATTTCAAATCACAATATTAGTTTGACTTTGGCTTCAGGTGAAGATAATGAGGCTATAATTTTGCTAATCTTCTCTAAATACCCCATCTGACGGATGCCTCTTTGCATCGCATCCATACATCCCCCTCTCCACCCTGCATCATGTCTGAGCATATAACTTGCTAATCACTGAGCAGCTGATCTCATAAAAGATCTAGTAAGGCAAAAAAAAAAAAAAATCTTAATCTGTTCTCTCTGTATACAGTGAAGGTAGATGAAGGGAGAATGGAAATGGTGCTCTTTTTTTTTCAAGCTGTTTCACTTTTTTTTTTTTTATTAATCCAAAACATTTTACATGCAGTATTTTATTTCACTCAGCTATATAATCAATCTGTTTTATGTCGTAT
Organism: Toxotes lorentzi; assembly: GCA_037833715.1. Lineage (NCBI taxonomy): Eukaryota > Metazoa > Chordata > Actinopteri > Toxotidae > Toxotes > Toxotes lorentzi. The sequence goes on from JBBMJY010000011.1 coordinate 2,299,374, forward strand.
TGTAAAGCACTTTACCACCTTTTTTTTGAGGCATGTTATATGAATAGTTATTATTAATTACAGTGAAACTTGCACTGACGCCTTTAGGTCAAATACAAACATTGAGCATATATTTCCCATGAAAAAAGATGACTATCAGCATTCTGTTGTTGTTCAGAGCAGCTAAACATAATGCTCCTTTCATAGCTCTGGTCTCCCGTGTGATATTCTCTCACACCCAAGTCTCACACAGTCTATAATGGAGAGAGAGAGACAGAGACAGAGGGATGGGGGGTCTCTTTAGTCTCATGCTTCAGTAGTAATTTGTCAGTGGGCATGAATGGGCTCCTTCATCAGTGATGGAGACAGCAACAAGCAGTCTGAGGTTTGTGTGTGTGTGTGTGTGTGTGTGTGCGTGCGTGCGTGCGTGTGTTTGTGTGTGTGTGCGTGCGTGTGTTTGTGTGTGTGTGTGTGTGTGTGTGCGCGCGCGCGCGCGCGCGCACATACACTAGTGGGGGTCCAGTCTCAGATTGGAGTTTGCTCTAAGCCTCTTGTAGCCCAAATCGCTCCTTTGTGTGGGCCCACCATAGGCAGTTCCCCGACAGCCAATCAGACTCCATAGACCCCATTACATCACTCTCTGATGGTGGCCATGCCAAGTTGGACCAGCATCCACCCCAAAAAAAAAAAAAATGCTAATTTGAAGAGAGCAGGAAAATAGGACAAAAAGAAGAAAAGTGCTTTTCTGTAAATACATTTTTTTCAAACTGAATGAATACATTGAATGAATACATTGAATGAATACATTTCTGACTTTGCTTCTGTTGGCCCATCAGATGTACGTAAAACAGGATAAAAATAATACATGCCAATGAAAAAAGACAGTACTGAAAGAATCATCAATTATTTGACTTGTAGAAAATTATCAGTCAACACTTTGAAATCAATTTTTTTTTACTGAATCTTTTACATGTTCAGTCAAAATAAACAATTAATAAACAAACAGATGATGACTTGAGCTTGAGAAACACAAATATTTGTCCTTATTTTCTGACACTTATAAGTGAAACAGTTAAATGATCAACTAATTGATAATGAAAATAATCGTTGTCGAGCTCGTCAGACATATAATTCTGTATAAAGTAAACAGGATTTTTCAGTGAAATTTTCTGTGGCATTCTCAGTCCCCAGAGCAGACCCGGGCAAACTACGGCCCACGGGTCGCGTGCATCCATACGTAAATGCTTTTGGCTTTTCAAAATAAAAGCAACACAGTTGTATTGCATGCATGACATGAATATTTTTTCATTTATATTCGAATTTATGATTGGCCTCACACGGGCCGGACAGGGACGCACAAAGGGCCGCGTGTGGCCCGCGGGCCGTGGTTTTACCCAGATCTGCCCCAGAGGATGCATCCTAAAATTAGTTTTGTGTTTGTGTCCCACCCCCCAACCTTTCCTCTAGCTCCTCCATCAGGCCAAAATGACAACTTATGAAGCGCTACCAAAATGTAAAATGAAAATGAAATTCACTAAGCACATTCATGCTCCCTGGGAGATGAACAGTTTCAGTTCTTCTTCACTGTTCTGAACACCAAATGTGTTGTTCTGAAAAATTTCCATATCACAAAGACCTGAAGAGCCAAACATTAAAGATACTTCACAACCCTTTCTGGAACTGTAGCGCTGCTGTCTATGAAGGTAAAAAATGTTGTGTGTGTATGATTGTGTGTATGCATGCGTGTGCTTTCAGTATGAATGAGCTGGACGGAGGCCAGCAACTGACATCCCGGCTGCACTGTTGAGTCTCCACTTCCAATTAAAATTTCACCCTGTAACACAAGTTGTACATTTCCCGCTGAAGTAATGCTATTGTGTAAGAACACAAAGCTCGGATTATTGTGGTGGAGGTGGTGGTGAATTTGTGAATGGGCATGAAAGATGATGGCCATTGAAAAAAAACTCTCATCACAGGATGAAACCCATCACTGGAGAGTCAGGAATTTGTCTCTGCGTGTGACAAAGTGTTATTATTTGAAAGCATCTTACACATTCATCTGGCATCTTCTCATCTAACTGTCAGAGAGTGAAACTAATTTATTTAACAAAATATGGAATCATACTTTTGAGTATGGTTTTGATGATTTGCAGGTGATAGTTCAGTGATTTTAAAATGTAATCACATGTAAAAAGTATTTGATTTTTGTTGTGTAGTGTGAAACACTGGACCACCTTCCACCTTACATGAGAGGATTTTCCCCCCTGAGTGTCTTTGGTTTCCCTGATCTGGATCAGGTGTTATTCACCTGTATCTTGGCTGTTTCAGTCTCTTTTCGCTTCCTTGCCTCTGTTTTTTCATGACTGAAGAAGTAAGATACACTGACGTTCAGGTAGGAAGACAGTAACGTGTAAATGGAATAGAAACCCTGATAACGTCACTGAAAATATAAAAATATGAATTACAACAGAGTTTTCATCCATCCATAAAATATTATGTAAACACAGATCCTGCAGTGGTCATTTGAGATTTCACCTTAACTGAATAATGTCTATACTAAAGTGTGTCTGGCAGTTTCCTTTGTATTGTCTGCAACAACAAAGACATTTCTGTCTTTGTCCTACAAGTCTTTTTTTTTTATCCTTTTGTTCCTGTGACTCCCTCTCTTCTTCGAACAGACCTGCCATATTGCAGAGACATGCAACAAGCAATAATTCTCTGAAGGGAATCCAAGAGGTTAAGCTGACTGTTAACACTTAATCTCTCTCTTCTTTCCTCAATCCATCCTGTCCATCTCTCCATCCATCCTTCCCTCCATCTGAGACTCGGATCCTCCAGCACCCCCCTCCACCCCACCCTGGTCTGCTCTGTTTGTGGGGTCAGTGGGTTTGCCCTCGGAGAGGTTTATACAGGAGGAGACGGGTAGAGGGGTGTGGTATGTTGACCAGTGTCTTTGATCACTATGGGGCTTACAAACCTTTTTATTCCACCTGATCAACATTGTACTGACCTTGTGGTCCGACCCCCAGTGGAGAAACAACCGTGTCAGGGGCTCAGTGGAGGTGCACAGGAAAAGCAGTTTTACAGAAATGATGCCTTCTCCAATCTACAACAACAGCTTCATTAACAGGTTTCTTCAAATTGGATTAACAGGCAGGGTTTTTCATTTTGGTTTATAAAGTGCATTAATGCTGCCATCTGCTGTTCCTACAGTCGTATTGTCTGGTTCAGAGTGTTGGAGTGGACGATGCTTTCAGTCCTATAAGCTGCTGCTGTGACTTTGGAGTGTGTGTGAGTTGTTGTCAAATAAGAACAATGTCAAAGCAAATGAACTGGAATTTTTAAAACTGCAGTTATTACAAGACATAATATTCTGACAGAAGAACAGTTAGAAGGTTTTTCTTCTCCATGAAGGTGTCAAATGTAGAATAAAGCTGTGTAATTATTTTGTGATTGCTTTTAACCTAAATAATTACAGGGTGTAAAGGAGAAACTGTCAGGTAGCAAATGGTTTCAAGGTCTCGTACATTCAAAGTTATAAAATCACAGTATCACTACATCTTCATGCCGCTGACTCTCTGGAAAATGTTCAAGCAAGTTGCATTTACCTGACATTGACCAGCAGAGGGCGTCACGGTGCCTCAGTGGTTACCTGTCCAGTCTGCTCTGTGGTCCCCCTGTTAAATTTAAAGCTGGCTCTAAGATGAAAAGTGTGCATTTCACAAGAGATGTTCCCGATCCTCATGTTTCGAACAGTTAGCATTTTTTAAACTCACTCTTTAAATCAAAGCTCTGTGAAGCAAAGACAGTTGTGTTTTGAGTAGGAATTATAATTTTTCTTGACTTAAACATGATGTGATTAGTCTTAGTCTTAAAAGTTACATACCTGATGATATAAATGTGTATTATTCATATGGAAAATTGAGCTAAGAATCAATGCATGCTGCACAGACCTTTTTCTCAAACGGGAATAAGCAGCTCATAATGAATGAATGGCTGAATCAAAGATTAGTGACACATTTTGGAGGAAAAGCAGCTCTGTATTGTTCAGCTGCAGAATCAACAGAACCTCAGACTCCCAGGATCAACTGGACGCCCTGACTTAACATTGTCATCCCAGTTGTCATTGGTTAATCAGCCATTCGGCCCTCAGAGACTAAAAGCTAAATCAAAGAAGCTCTTCAGAAAATGACAGCTGTGCCACTGAAAACCAGAGGTAATTTCCAATGCATGTTCACAATTCATTTAATTCACCCTAACATCAGCCCATCAGAGCTGAGGGCAATTATTGTTACCCCCTGCCTCCCCTGGGACCCTGTTACGTTTTCTCTACCCCACCGCATTCAAGCTTTGACCCCTTCCCCACCCCCACTGAGAGGATATTCTCCAAGCTCTGGTCTTTATCCTGTGCCCAGTGCAAGCTTTAGACAGAGGGCATCATATGTGATCATTTGATAAGAAATAAGATGGCGTGCAGTTGATAAATGTCCTGCTGCACCAAATAACCTGCTTAGATGAATTTAGAGAGGAAGACAAGGTTGTCTGTGTCTTTGAATTGTTGAGAAAAATTAATGAGGAAAAAGAAAATGTAAGCAGAACAGCAGCACGGCTGAGAAGCCTCCTGCAGCATCAGAGCATCACAACATGCTTGGATCTGTTTTGTTGTGAGTGGGAGGACATTTCTTTTGTGTTTAATTCAGTAGGAAATGTGTTTCGCTGAAAAATTAATTCCTCATTTAAAGGCTTAAAAACATTTGCATCCCTAAACGAAATAAGGTTTTTGAGGTGCATTCCCTCTCATGGCGGCAGCTCTTTGATCTGAACTGAACCATTCAGAGAGATGAAAGGAGGCAGACAAAAAATAAAAAGCCAAATTTAACAGCACATTTAACAACACAGAGTCCTGTGCCGGGAATTCTTTGGTTTTGTGTTATAGAACAACTTGTATGATGCTGCTGATGATACACGCAGCAGTTGGGGTGTGCCTGAGCCTCAGAGGAGTCAGCCAGGGATGCTGCCCCAGTTCAAGCCTGACCGGGGACCTTTGTTGCATCTCTCTCTCGCCTGTTTGCATCATGCTCTGTTGCACTGTGATGAAATGACACTGAGCTATTGTTATGCTGTAAAATTATTGTGTCTGTGAATTTGCTCCAAACCAGCAGGGTGAAAACAGATCAGGCTGATCAGCAGGAGTCTCCGGAGACATGATGTGATCCTTCGCTGGCTTCACACCTGCATGTGATCCTTGGGGCAGTTGTCCAGGCTGGAAGCAGTAACCCAGGCCTCTGTAGTGGTGGGTGAGCGATTTTTTCAGATATCTGCTTGGACACACCTGAAAAGAAATTTGTAAGAGCCATTCGAGGAAAACAACAGTATAAATCCCCCAAAAATGTTTACATCCAAGTGACAGAGTGGTGTAGTGGCCAAATATCAGCAAAATATCCGACTTTAACATGAGACATCTCTGTTCATCTGGTTTCCTGCTTCTTAACCTTCAGCCACCTGACGCAGCAGTGTTCGACTCTAAAACATTTTATCTTTGTTGCAGTGAAGTGTAACAGACACAGACAAAAGATATTGTCCTGCAGACTGGAGCATCAGATCAGAAAATGTTTATGTGTGTGATTCTGGAGGAGAATTACAAACAACATATTTAATCATTAAAATGAAGGACGCTTTATTTATTATTAGTATTATTGTTTATTTATTTATTAACACTTAAAGCTCCTTTTTACCTTTTGTTTTTAAAAAGTCGTAGCACCCAGTTTACTGAAGCATTTCATTCATATTGGATGAACAGTGTTTTTGTTTAGCGATAGCTTTAGCTTTTGCAGATTACTCTTCCATTTCCTCTCCATTTTATGATTTTCTCTTTTGAGACATGATTTTGCAAGGAAATGATCGAGATAATGTGTCCATGTATAAAACAAAAAATCAAAAAGGAAAAAAAAAACATCTCGTTTTTCTTTTTTTTTATAAATATCATTTTCAGAAATAAAAAAGCTGCACATTGTTAAACATACCCTTGGTCCTCAGCTGTAAAAACAAAAACAAACAAACGAGTTAAAAGAGTTGTAGTCTCTAGAGCAGTCTAACTCTCAGTACTCGCCACATTTAGTACTACTAGTACTTTGTTATGTGTTTGTGTTGATTTGGTGGCCAGCAGTGAAAGTTACTGAGCTCATGTAAAACCCGCCACTCATGTGCACTGACACAGTGCAGCAGAAGACGGATAAGTAGGCAGATACAAAAGAAATCAATTCAGCACGTTAAAGCTGTCAGCTGCCCGGACACCACCGAGCAGGTGCCACCTCCTCCCACCACTCCACCCCCCACACCCATCCATTCATCTACACACCCCTCCATTTCATCCGGGTTGCTATTGTAACTAAACTTCATCTCGTTCATCTCTTCATATCGTTAGAATTTCAGAAATGAAACCTCATTTGCGTGTAGCTTGTTGTGCTATGTAAATGGTGATGTAGTAGGATTTAACTGAGTGAATTCAGAGTGATGATGGAAAGCAAAGGTCCTTCCTTAACTGTCTACCCCTCCTTCTCCTCCTCCATCCAAACCTCCAACACTTTGTCTCTTCATATCTGTCCATAGGCAGCTGCCCACTATCGGAGGCAGCAGTGGGCATCTGCCTGGGGCCCCATGGTTTTGAGACGTGTGTCTCAATTCATGCTCTAAGCTCACTGTGCACAATTCAAGGGAGTGAGAGGAGAGCAAAGAAAGAAAATTATTAAACTAAGCTGCTACTTTTCGCAGTGACTTTACAGAATGCACACTGACTGAAGTTGGGATGTTCACAAAACTCAAACAACTTTCAAGAGTCTGCCAGAGCTGATTTTTTTTAATATTGTATGGAAATGGAAACCAGTGGCTGCCTCCAACCACAGGAAAATCTCATCCAAAGTCCTGAGTGGAGTCAAATTTATTTGAAAATAATCTGCAGAATTATAAAGTGGGTTACAGCCTACATGCTGTGTATTTCAGGAGCCACAGTGGTGTGGTCCTTTAAGAAAAGGACAGAAAAGGCTGATATGTCTAATTTTGCCTGAGGCTCAAAACACTGACTCCACCCTGCCTTCATCCCTCGACCCCTTCAGTTCTTTTTTTTTTAATCCTCCCATTATTCATTCCTTTATTTCATTTGAGTCGCCTGTACTCTCCTCTCCTCCCTGAAGCATCCTTCATCCAGCCCTCCATCTATTGTCCGTCCTTCACTTCACAGCTCCTCTTCATCTTTCTGCCACCTTGCCCTCTCTCCCTCCCTGCATTTTTTTTTTTAATCTGTTGCCTTTTCATCTTATATTCCACCCCCTCCTCCGCCCTCCCACCACCCCTTTCCCTCCCTCCCTTCCCCCCGCCGGTGGCGTCCATACACCGACCACAGACTCTTGTTGTCAGTCACTTTCCCAGCGAACAGACGGCAGCGGTAGCAGCAGCAGGAGGAACGGAGACGGTAATCCCCCCCACACTCCACCCCACCCCTCTCCGAAACCCAGAAACCGGAGGCCGGAGGGGAACAAAACCTCTCGGGACACCTGTGCTGCTGGATACCAGCTTTGGTCTTTGTGAAACATTATTTAAGATCTCACACCCAGATTGTGGATGGTGATGATGAGAGGCAGTGATGTTTAAGACAGGGGATGTAGACGCGGAAACAAGCGTCCAAATCTGACTCGAGTGACGGAGCGGCGGCACCAGCAGCAGCACCAGCAGCGGCATCAGTCGGTCGGATGGAGATACGTTGTGAAGGCGGAGGGATGATGATGATGATGATGATATAGCAGGTGCTGCAGGGTCGTGCCGCATTGCCTGGCCGCCGCGAGCGACGCCGGGGAGACGGTGATGCTGTCGTCGTCATTGTGCCACGGAAAGAGAGAGAAAGAGAGGAGAGGCTTTGACATGGAGGGAAGCGGCTGTCTGTCGGCTCTGAGCTCAGGACGCCCGGATCAGCAGGTTGGATGTACCGCCTGAAGGCTGGAGGACCTGATTCAAGATAAACATAGTGGGAAAATTACGATGAAGTTGAATTGTTGAAGATGGAATTGAAATGTTTCTGTGCGTAAAAGTGAATGGCCCATATGTTGATAATGCATCACAAGAGCATCCTAGCAGCAGCGTCTGTGCCAGTTCAGGGTGGATTACGTCTACAGAGCAGCAGGCCTCCATCTGAAGTGAGCTTCTGATCAGGAAACCAGAAAGAAAATAATTTCATATAGGCTACTTCCCCCTGTTGCTGGAGGTAACAATTTCTTCTGTTGTTTCACTGGAAGCTGGTGTGGTGTGGCCCCCCGTGGAGGGACAGCTGTTGCAAAAGATGACTCACTTACAGGCTGGCCTCTCTCCAGAGACCCTGGAGAAGGCCAAGGTGGAGCTGAAAGAAAACCCGGAGACTTTACACCAGGACATCCAGGAGGTCCGGGACATGATCATCACCCGGCCGGACATCGGCTTCCTCAGGACAGACGACGCGTTTATCCTTAGATTCCTCCGGGCGAGGAAATTCAACCACTTCGAAGCGTTTCGGCTGCTGGCACAGTATTTTGAGTACCGACAGCAGAACCTGGACATGTTCAAGAACCTGAAAGCCACGGACCCGGGCATCAAGCAGGCCCTGAAGGACGGTTTCCCCGGCGTGCTCTCCAATCTGGATAGATACGGCAGGAAAATACTGGTCCTGTTCGCAGCCAACTGGGACCAGAGCAGGTAATAAAGGTGGCAGAGGGTTGGGGCTGTAAAGTCTGCGCTGAGGTTATCTGATCAGACATTCAAAGAGAAACAAGACACAGAGAGAGTAGAGGACACTGGGTGTTTTAAAATCCATTATAATTAAGTGGAGTCTGGCGCGGATCATTCAGCACTACACAGCCATTGTTAATGAGAAAACTACAGGAAACCAGCTCATCTTTCTTCTTTAAACAGGTTTTTTTTTGTGTGGAAGTTTTAAGTAAAAGCATCAATGCCAAAATGCTGCTGCCACCATTGTCTAAAATATCCTTGTACACTGCAGCAGTAAGACTTTGCTTAATTGTAACTGATCAAATCATGAAAAACAGGTGACAGGATGGCCACACAGCCTACTCATTCACGAGTGAACCACCCTCAGTCAACACTTTATTGTGGTAAAAGGAAATAAGTATTATATGTGAGATCTTTTTGGGTCTGACTAATCCAAAGTGTTTTCCCAGCCTTTTTACCTTCTACCTGCGACCTTGTGAACCTTTGCCACATGCTGCATATGTCAGTGACTTGGAAAGTAGTTCCACCAAAGACTCGAGTTTTTCCTCTTAAACCTGATTCATATGAATCATTTTTAGAAATTTGAAAAGTTAAAAGTATCTAGATTTACAACAAAACAAGCACAGATTTTTAGGAAATGCTTTTTTTTTTTGTGTAACTAGAGTTTATTTTATCGTCTTTCTTACCCCGAGATCAGCTCAAAACCCCTGGAGTTTAGTTTGTGATCCCTTTGAAGGGATCCAACCACCATGTTACTGCAAAGTACCTGGTAATTACAGCTGTCAGAAAATATCCTTCGGATGACTAAAAGTTTTGGTATTTCTCTCTAAGATAAAGCGCAGTGAATGAAAATATAATCCTTTGAGTTAAAATACTTAGTGACATCCCCCATCCTTCCTGTTTGACTCTGTAGTCACTCTATAAGTGACGATAGTCTGCAGTGAGTGGTTGTTCTGGAAAATGGACACTTAACACTCTGTACGACAAAACCATTATGTAATAATGCAAACACAATGTGCAGGTTTGAATACCAATTAATCATAAGATCATATGAACTTAGTGAATAATTTCTCTTCTCTGAACATGAGTCAGTCTTTGAAATCTGTTTGGCTGTGTCAATACATTTCAGACATATTTATAGTAATTCTGTGGTACAGTGCAGCAGTGGGAGAGTTACATCTATTCTGCTGCCAGTTTAGTAAATGAAGAAAAAAAAATATCTCCAGAGGGACGCAAAAGGTTTCAAATCAAATAGAGAACATGAGGAGACAAGATGAGGGCAACAGCATGGGAAAAAACACAAGTGTTGAACATGGCGGTGAAGTGTCCGAGGCATCAGCTGGAGGAAAACCCACGAGGACGCAGCGAGGCAGCCAACGGCATGACGACTGGTAACACCAGAAGCCACATGGTCACAACTGAAACCAGTTAAAACAAGCAACAAAAACACCAAGCAGACACATTTGATTTGATTTATTTTGTTTGGGGTTTTTGGGTGAGACAGTAACAAGTGACGTTAAAATAAAGTTGGAGCATTTTCAATCGTTAAAGGGGTTAAACGTTGCTAATAGGGAGAAGGATTTAGAAGTAGGTCAAGTATATAAATGCCTACGCACCAGACTGTTCACAGGTGTTTTAAGCACTCAGCAGAATACAGAGTCAAAATTCAGCCAAAGTTCATAAATATGGTTCTTTTTAAATTGAAGTCCTTTTTAAAAATATGGGCACCACTGTTGTCTAATGGAGAACAGACGGCAGCAGTGGATAATAGACGTGTTTTAGAGTTTTAAAAACTTCTTATTACAGGAAATAGGGAGGAATATGTTAAAGTATTTTAGTAAATGTACTGTGTGTATGATTAGGAATACCTACATTTGCACCTCTCAGTGTGATTTTATGATGATTTTGTGAATGGAAACAGGTTGTACAGGTTTATCTTCTTTCTTCAGGTTTACGTACAGCATCCGCTTTGTGCTACATGCAGTTATGAGTTTTCTATGTTTTGTCTTTGGCTGTCTGTGTCTAATGTTGGACTGAATCTGTGTTTTTTGTTTTTGTTGGTTTTTCCCTTTTGTTTTTTGTTTTTTTGTATATTTGAACGAGTGGCTTATTTGTGTGTTCTACAACAGAATCTCATCAAAGACCTCCTCAACATTAAATTATTCTGGAAAGACGTCCATCAGTGGAACCGTACTGACTGACAAGCTAACTGAAAGCTATGATGTTAGGGTTTTTAGAGTGTTTCAGATTTTCTTTTATAATGTTAGAAAAACTAATCATCCTTATCCCAACTATTGTGTACTTTGAATTAAAGCCCAATGACAAATTTGGGAAACTCAAAAATGTTCTGCATAGAACTTATATGAACAGCTGGTTCATTGATCAACAGAACAGAACCATTTTTATGATCGGTGAACTGTTTATTGATCAACTAGTTTTTTCACAATTTTCTCATTTTTTTAATAAACATAATACATAATACAATTTTTGTGCTTTAATATTTTCTCCAGTGCACTGCAGAATAAAAGACCACACATCTTTCTTTACCAGATACACATTTGTGGACATACTGAGGGCTATCTTGCTGTCACTGGAATCTATGATTGAAGATCCAGAGCTGCAGGTCAACGGCTTCATCCTCATCATTGACTGGAGTAACTTCACCTTCAAACAGGCGTCCAAACTGACTCCCAGCATGCTGCGGCTGGCCATCGAGGGGCTACAGGTAAGAAGCTCAGCTGTCAGAAAGCTTTGTTGATGTTGTTTTGACTGGACACTGTGGACACACAATCATGATCATGGTCTTTTTATTTGACTAAACTTAACTGAAACTTCACCATAAAGGTGGCAGATCAGAGAACATGCAAATGAGTCGGCACTCTATGGAGACTTACTGGAAAATGACTACCAGTATAAAATAGTCAGATTATCATATATGCTGCACTTCACAGTCACTGGCAGTTAATAATACTAAACCAGAAAGTTATCTACGACTTGTATTAGTGTTTTTTTCCCTTTTGGTAAATTTGTGTCTGCACAAGGGCTGATGTGTCGGTTACAGTATGTAAATAGTCAGTTACAACAATTGATCAGTTAATTCTTCACTAGCAATTGATTTACATCACTTTTGCTGATTTGCTGCACCTCTTTTTTAGTTGCAAATTTGATTATAAATTAAATATTTGGGGGTAAAGTACATTTGACACATTAATCGATATTGAAAACGAATGTTTGTTGCTGCCCAGCATTATCTTAGCATCTAAAATCTGCAGACTGCTGCCAGAGCTGAAGGAAAAGCTAAATCTTAAGCTTTATTCAATTCTGAAAGACTGTTTTTCAGTTTCTGACAGTGGCAGAACAAACCTCCAGCTCCCTTCCCATCACCCTCTCTGCACTCAAAATGTTCCACTTAAGAACAAGTCAAGCACCGTGTTGAAGCCGTGAGCTTGTTTAAAGAGCAGCAGAAGGGAATAATGACATTTCCATTTTGATTGCACACTGCTGGGTGTTTTTTTCAGGGTTCGTTTGGCAGGTAGATCATCCAAAAAAAGTGATTTTTCGTGGTTGTCAGTTTGGTTTTGTTTAGTTCTTGCTTTCTCTAATGAGAGTTGGTATTCCAGTTTTTTCTGGAAAGTGGGAAACTATAGAAATGTGTCAGTGCTCACTGGATTTGTATTTGTGTATTCAGGATTTTTTCATTGCATGAATGCGCATTAGTCTTCTCAGTCATCAGGACACCTCTAACATCATTACTGAAATGAGTTACAGGAGGAGAGGCTCACAGACAGAGTGTACAGCTGTCCTCTGGTAACCAGCCAAACCCAAGAGAAAATGTCTTGGTGTGTGTGGGGACGAGGGGGGTTGTTATTGCTTTCTCAACATCCTTGTGAATCATCTGCCAATTTGCGCTGGGCTCCATTAGTCAAAGTGAAATCTAAGGGGAAGTGTTTCAAGAGGGAAGTGTTGAGTAAGGTGCAGGGTGGTCTGAAAAGATTATCTGATGAGCTTGTGATGAATGACAAATTGTTAGGGTTGTATTATTTAAAATTGCCACTGAATTCACCTCCTATATTTTTATTACTGAGCTGAACAAATGCACTAAGAGTAGTAATCTAATTCTAAGATATATAATCCCGGGTTACGTAAACATAGTTAAGCAGCTTTTTGTGTACCTGTCCATCAGCGTTTTTACATTTTGAACTCTGTCTAACTGTCTAAGTGCAACTAAACTGTTAGTATTTAATCAGAAAATAGTCAGTTGACTTTGCACCAAAGCAATTCTCAAAACCTGCAATAGAAAGTGATTCCCGGCTACAAATGAAAGAATGTAAGTACATAGCAAATAACAAAAACAAGGAAATCTCTTTTGATTATTCTCTTATGAATGAACATGTCATATTAAACATGATCTTCATATATTCAGAGTGAAAACTGTTTTTTCTTGTTGCTATGACTGGCCCTTTTTTGAGTTTTTGAACGGTCTTTGATTTACATGTTGCAGTCGGTTGTAATAAAAATAGAAGAGAGATACTGTTACTAATTATAAAACTACTAATTTCACATATTTAGTTTTAGTTAATAAGCAACTTGTTTCACATGTAAATAAACTGTAGCTTCAAATTTAAATCAAAATTTTTGCCAATTTTAGTGAAGCAGAGTTCTTGTACGGCTGCTTGTGTTTAGATAGGTATACTTCACCTGTCTCCTAATGTCGGCTCCGGCCTCCTGTGACCCTCTGAAGGATAAGTGGATGTAGCTAATGGACGGAGTGGAAGGTTTTATCCTACTCTGCCCTATTTAAAAGGTACCCTGTGGAATTTTCTTGTAAACACATTGTGTGTATCCTTGAAGTCTAACAAACACGTTGAATGCATTTCTTTCCTTATAAAACATTCAAAGGATGAATTTATTTGTATTTTAAATCATCCATCATTTACATCTGTGTTTTCTAGCTAGCTAGTCTTCTTGCTTGTATATGCGGGCGTGCAAAATACAACAAAACCAGGGGCCACTCATAAAAAACACATTGCTCCACATCACCACAACTGGTTAAAAACTCCACAGAGTACCTTTAATGTGCCTCCATCCATTATCCACACCCACTTATTTTACTTATTTAACACAACACAAAGGTCTCAAATTTATCCATTAGCTGAGCTAGCTGCAATGTATTGGTTTGGTTTGCATCATAATGATTTTTAACAGGTAGTTGACTAGGTAACAGCAGGAGACACAACAGTGTAGTGATTTTACTGAGAAATGGGCAAGGACAGTTTGTTGCTTTTGTTTGTTTGTTTTTTTGTGTGTGTGTGTGTGTGTGTGTGTGTGTGTGT